>DWAP01001532.1:0-15585 GCA_018230625.1 Heliconius eleuchia
TGGGGATCGAACCCACAACCAGTCGGTTTTACAGTCACACTTCGTGCCGCTGCGCACGACTGGCCTCAGCTGGCCTATTTTTATATTATAGTTTAAACTAAACTGTTAAGTTAGATATAGTACATAAGTATTACCGATAAAATAAATAATTGAAATGAACTCGTGTTATTTGTTTCTACAATTTACTTTATCAAGTCACAGTATTTATATATTCAAAATTTAGTTAAAGAACAAACGACAAGACAGTACCGTCTTGAGTTCGTTTGCGGCCTTAACTTTCTTTTTCTTCACAAAAAAAATTGAGGCGAGAAATCTCAACGCTTTTCTCGCGGTTTCATTTGAATTAATTAACGATATTAATGAATAAAAACTTTTTTATCGTCCGCCCTCGTCTAAATCGGTAACAATGTTAGTGGTAAATAAAACTTGTCAAGGAAATGGTTTTTTTTATTCTCCATCTGTTTGCGTTTTTTTTCTTCTTTTTAATTCGCTCGTTTTTGTTTACAGCGAAGTTGGCCCGCGAATTGTTTGGATTTATTCGCGTAATTAACGAAGTTAGTTCGAGTCGGATTTGTTGCTCGATTTTGTGTTTGCTATATCTACAAGTGTAAACATATCGTTTGTTTGTAAAAATGTTATTGGATAGTGAATTTGTAGCAGTCGTGGCGCAAGGGCACAAGCGTGCGGCTGTAAACGCGATGGTTGTGGGTTCGATTCACAAACGGGGAAGGGCAATATTTAATATTTTAATTTTTCTGTCAATGGGAACGGAGTGATCCCAGGTTCCCTCTGCCTATACTGTTATGTGCGGGATACAGAGTTAAGCTAAAAATATACTTTATATTTATTAATTATATTAAGCCAGCGTGGTACAATAAGATAGTGTCTCATTATAACCAGAAGAAGTTAGAAGTGGGTTCTATTCACATTCGGAGAAAATCCACCACATAACGCGCAATGTCTCAAATTCATTATTTCTTGATACTATACATTTGTTGATACCACCTTCTCTATATGAAAAAATATAACTATTTTGTTTATTGATAGTACTGTCTCAAATATTGGTATATAAAGTATGTTCTAATAGAAATAAATATAAATCTTTATCCTTAATTTATTAGTTGGTTATTAATTATCCAGACTACAGGTAGTAACCATTTGCTTATTTACAATCTCTAAACAGACACCTACCTCTCCAACAAAAAAAAGAACGCAAAACGAATATTAATGATAAATCTCATCAAAGACCACCCCCATCACATCCCCCAAATAAGTAAACATAGATTATAAAAATAAAAATTTCAAAGAAAACGCCAGCCACAGATAAATTACACCAGGAAGGGTGAAACAATAAAAAAAAACGCGAGACACCGATTGTTCTATAATATTTTAACCCGTTTAGCGTGGTCGTCTCGTAATAAAGATTAAAAAGTTTATTTTTTAACACTTGCTTGGTTGGTGCTAATGAGGGGGCGTTGGAAACAATTTGAAGGATTACCTTCTAAAAGCTTCCGTCGGGTTTTTAATTGAGACTTTTTTGTGGGCCGAAAGGCTTTTAGTCCCTTTGCGGCTCACGCCTCGCCTTTTGTGCTCCGTCGGTAATCTATTAATGAAGGAAAATATTCTTTATCTTTTTGTTGTGGACGATGATTAAATATGGATCTGGGGATCTGGTTAAAAATGACACTTGTAGGAAATTGAGTTTTTTTTTCGGTTCACCCTGTATCCCGCACATAGCAGGGTAGGCAGATAGAACTTGGGAGCCAATGTTACACACATCCGTTCCCCACTTTCCCAGAGGGAGGAAAATAAAAGTTGTGACCAGTCGTGGCGCAGGGGCACAAAGTGTGACTGTGAAACCGGTTGTGGATTCAATTCCCACACAAGGAGAGGAAATATTTACTTATTATATTTTCATTTCATCGCTCTGGGGTCGAGGTAAAGCGCGGAGTTGAGTTCTGCCACTCAGCACGCAATGCGTCCAGAATTCGGCAGAAAATGGGGAACGAAGTGTCTTAGCACTGGGTTCCTTCTGCCTGCTGTGTGCAGGATACAGCGTGCAGTTCATTTTTTGATTTAAATTACAATTACAGTTCCTCGAGTGGGAATCGATCTCACAGTCTGTTGCGCTTACGCGACGCCCTGTGCCCCTGCGCCACAGTTGATTTCTTAGAATGAATTTAAGATAGTATTTGTGATTAGATATTTGTTTTATGTATTCTTATTTATAAATAATCACTTCTTATAACAGTTATATAATAAATTATCCATAAACAACGTTATGGGGCTAATGTAAAACTCGTACAATTGATGTAAAAATAAGCCGTACCGTACATCAGCGTACCGTAATCACATTTGCCTAAACTCCCCAACTGACCGTGCAAGAAAGACATAAAAAGCATAACTCTAATCTCAAGTAAGACATTACGAGAATATCAATGCATACGAAAAATCGATTGCTCTGTCTTAAATTCCTCACCCTTTTCGAGGGGGCTCCCCCTAAAAAACGAAAGAATAAAAGAGGGAAAAAATCTAAATCGTCTCATATCTCTCCCTCCGCCCCTCCCCTGCGGACACCTTCGACGTCAAGCCCTCCTTATTTCGTATGCGAGTTCCTCCGGCAATCATTATAAGGATATCGATTAGGACCACGTCTCTAACCTGCCCATATCTTTGTAGAACATTTGTTTACATAGGACCAAGGCTACCTTGGAAATTTAATGCAATGTATAATAATGTATATTTCTTTATAATTTTTTTTCGTACAGTTAATAAAGTTATTTGGATTTTATAAATTGATAATAATATTTATATTGGAAGTGAAGCAGATACAATTTGTTTGTAAAATAAATTTACTATTTTTACTTTTTTTTAAGTGAAAGGGAGGAAAAATTATTAAAACAAGCTATACATAGCACTTGGACTTGGGTTATATTAAAATTTTATTCGTTTTAAAATATTATTAAATTAAATTACATATAATGGCTTGAAATACTAACGATATAATATTGTATTTCACAAACAATTTCTATATTCACCTACGTTATTTTACTACTAAAAAGATATCGATAGACTAAAAAAATGGCAAAATGAGAAAGAGCAAGCTAACAAGCAGCGACGGACGGTCGTGGCATAAGCATAATATGTAAATTGTTCAAGTTAAACTATTTTGGAAGGTAAACACTGGGGTGCTCACGTGTTCTCCCAACGAGATTAAAAACCCTATAGATACCCCACAAGAGTAGGATAAGGAGAAACGAAAGTAAAAAGTAAGGAAAACCGCTCTTGGGTATGTAAATACATACTTATATAATACAATTTTTGAGTTGGGACGCGCTGTGTCAGATTATTGCGATTTACGTGATGGACGGTTACAAATGGTATCGATAGTTTCATGTGACTGGTATCTATTTTTTTTAGTAGGTATGTATAATTTGTAAAAAAACTGTATTTTTATAAAATTTAGTCAAACAAAGAAGAAACAAAATCTGATCTCAAGTTTAAAATTAAATTATAATCATCTCTGTGTAACACATTAATATTCCGTATGCTTTATCCACTTGTGGGTGATATATAATAAATCCAACGACCAAGCCGAACACTCCTAAAGCGGTCTCGGTCTCATTACACCGCATTAGACGGCGCGCGGCACGCAAATCTTGGTCCCTCCGTCCCTCCGTCCTCCAAGATCCCCAATTCCTTTCATTACTTACCTAGCGAGACAATGGCAAGACGAGGACAAGAAAAAAAATATAATAATTTCAAGTGGAATAACGCTAAAAATCTTTTCACGGAGATATGAATTATTGTTGTTTTGCAAGCGAGCTCTCAGGGACAAAATGCACCATCCTTATTACGGCATTGTTCGGTGTTACGAGCTTTATTCATTTTTACTTGGCTCAACTTGAATGCTTATTAATTTAAGGCCGTGATAAGCCCGAATTCTTTTGAATGAAGCAAGGAAATGTCTGTCTATTGTTGGATGTTTTACATTCTATTGAATCGCTCTATATGTAGCGTTCAGTTGTAAAAATGTTAAAATAACTGCTGATTTTATGTTGTGTTAAAAATGTTACCAAATAGTTCGATAATCACTTGAAAAATGATACATTTTAACTAAACTTAAAATGTAGTAAAATAATTTCTAAGTTAAACATTCACACGGTTTAATCAGAATCATAAAATTGTATATAAGGCATTTACAATAGAAGGAATTAGAGTAAGAATAATAATAAATTAAGTTTGCAAATGCCTAAGACTACTGCCATACGATTATCGTGACTGCCAACCGAGTACGATAAATTTCAAGTCTCGCCGATAAAAGATGTATTATAATAACCATACACGTATGAACTTTAAACCGTTCCATGCCAAAACAATAAATGCACATACATACATACATACATACATCACAACGAGCGCTTTATGGTAATCGAAATGTGCCCAAATATGTTGTTAAGAGGGCTCAACTACCGACTAACATGCGAGGAGCTCATCCTCCTTCATATTTTGTGGGCAACCGTAACGAAGACCGAACCTCCAAAGTCGCGTGCATATAGAGTTTTAAGGCGTCTATAAACATCCCCACTGCTGTCGCGGAGTGACGTCGCTCGTGATAAAGTCATTTTTATAATGTAAAAGCGGCGTAGAGTTGGAGTTTCTTAAATCGTGATTTTATTTTGCAAGACGGGGGGAGTCCCCGTGGGGCGAGTCAAGAGTGATTACGAATTTTAATTATTTTTTTAAGCCGGTGGCGAAGAGGTGATGCTTCCCCGTCGGCTTATGCAAACAATCGACTCGCACTTGGAATTAATCCGACTCGGGTTTTTTCCTTCGCGACAAGGAATTAACAAGCAAAGAAGTCATTAGGTCGGAAGATATTCGAGGATTCCTTTTAATTGCGGCTTCCTTGACGTCCGGCTCTCTAATTGGTTCGTGTCGACGATTGGGACAAATTGAATTTTGTTAAACATTTTTAAGACGATTTGTAATTTGTTTGTGCGGGGTTTTCAAATTGTTCGTGATTATTTTAATTTCTTAACTCGAACATTGTATCGCTATATCGATTCAGTTTTATCGATTCGCATTAGTTAATTCGTATAACATTATCATTTAGTTGTGTGTCAGTGAAATTAAAAATCTTAACAACGTTCATCGATAACTTTATGTTTGGTTAGGGTTGCCGTACTTTATATTTAAATTTTTTATCACCTAGGACACACAGTAGGTACCACATACCACACACACCGCGCGCACACACGTAACTTAAGTGCATAACCGACCATTATCCAATTATTTCTAACCTTTCAGTTGATTCATATAGTAATTACTCCCATTTAAACGACATATGACAATCAAAGTGATTGTACTGTAGCAGCGGTAATGAATTATTTGTAGCTGGCGTGCTATCGTTCTTTAATTGTCCGTGTATTATGGCGTGGTGGTAGATTTCCACGTACACGAGTACGTACGTACGTCCTTGTTCTTATTATAGTTATAAGTATTTTGTAATATATATAAATGCGGTGTGATCAGAAATTGTGCTTAAATTTCCATTATTACATTATCGATTTTTCTGAGATTCGCGGCTTAATCAAAATTTCTTTTCTTGAGAACAAAAGCCTTGATTGAGCATCGTACTTAAATAACTCATTTATATTAACCACCAAACTCATCTATACTCATTCTCTTGATTTGGATCATTCTAGAACCTTCGCTAATTGAAATTGAAATCTGATTTGCTCCCCTCACGTCCATTGAATTGAGCCCTAGTGATTAAAAGTATTCGAAAAAAACACAAATAATAAAATTACAATATCGCTAACGACGCTCACCGTCTCCCCTGAATCCTTTTATATTTTTGGAGAATAAATTAAGGCCTAGGAAGGGAAAGAAAGCCATCGGTCCGCAAACAACGACTAACGATTTCACGTTGTTAAGCCTCGGCCTCCGCCGAGCTTACAACCATTATTATAAGTTGTAAAATTTACTTCACTTTTTAAACGACACCAAAACTGCTGTGAAATGGTTGGCAAACTCGCTTCTTAAAGTAATTAAACATAAGTACATGGAACTCCAAGGAACCATATATATTTTATAAGTTTGTAGAAAGTGTTTTTTTCATAGCCATTACGTCCATATAAGTCTCGTGAAGCCGAATGAAAAATTGCCCTATTTTGAGGATGGATGACGCGAATTAAGAAAGCAATTACTCATCGGAAAACGCAAGGGGGCGGAATGTTAATAAGACAAGACTATGGACGCTGTTTTTCTGTCAGTCTCGATGGACACCAATGAATTCTTAATTAAGCTGAAAATTTACTTCCATAACTGTAAATACTTTTTACTATCGATATATTTTTTGAAAGCATTTTTTATATAACTTATAAACTAATTTATACAATTTAAGAAAGCAATAATGTCAGTTTAAGGGCACAAGCCAATAAACGGTGCGAAAATGAAACATTACACTCCGCTCCGATACGGGTATAATTGAGTCTCTATGTGTTAATTACCACGACACACCTCCACGATCCATTTCCTTCGTGCTGTCTTTATTTGTGTTTCTATTTAAGCGACCGCCCCGGCCTAATGAATAGAATTTATTAAGCGTTTGTAACAAAATTACTTTTAGAAATGTTATGTAGGAATTAGGTACGTATACTTTCATATTAGCTAAAACAAATATGGTTTTCGATTAACGTTAGCCACAATATCTATTTGTCCAGCAGACGTAAGTACTAAACAGGCGCCAGTCAAATTAAGGTAAGTAGAGTTGGAAAACTCAAAGAACAAAAGTTCCATAATGTTATTAGACCGCAGACGCAGTGTCTAACACCGCCCATCAACTAATTAATCCGGGCAAGTTGATTTTCTCAAAAAAGTTTCATCTCGGTAGGAAGTCATTTCACGCCAGCGTTGGCGAGGGTAGAACTTCACACTTAGCTCACTCGGTAAACACTTGTGACGTTTCCTAATTAACGGACGCAATTAGCGGTCGGGCTCGATGGACGGGGGAGTGATGAGTGGCTCCAAGCGGAGCAAATTCGGGAGCTTACGGAAGAAACGTGCTCGACACATCGCTGTTACTTAATAAATGTTTCGGTCGAGCTTGTTGATGCTCGCCGCTTACGCGCGCAACTGTAGCGTACGCAATGAGCTGTAAATTATATATTTGATGTGAATTTACAGAAAAAATATATTCAAATAAAATATTCCCTGAACAGTAAAATTATTTTGAAGTCCACTTTTAAGATATAAAATAAATTGACCATAAAATATTTGGTATAAATGTGGAAATAAACAGATGTCAGTTTGAAAAATTAACGCCTTATAGCAATATCTGGGACGCGGTTGCATGATTGTGTTTTGTTATGACAGCGCGAGCTGGCAACGCGGGTTCGGCGACCCTCTGAGTTTTAATGATAAAAAAAATGCGTACGAGGGGAGGAGTAAGTGCCATCGAAGGAAAAAACTACGGAGGAAAACATTTGGCGCGACAGGTTCCCGCTTCGGGAGGGCCTTGGTAGAAATTAAATCTTAACGACGGAAATTTAAAGATGACGCTCGAACGATCAAGAAGAGTGCACATCTGAGACCGGGGGCGTTTTAATTGGGCCGAGTACTGATGTGTCTCGAGTACTCATTTATATATTTTCTGATTGATGGTGGCTACGCGACGATATTAACGTTTCGGTGTATCTCATTTTTTATTTTTTTATTTATATTCTTCAAGAAAAACTATGGTATTTCAAATGTTTTCACGTTGTGCGTAAATAAAACAATTTTGATACATTTAATTCATATCTTAGAATATCAATGTGCAAGATCAAGCAAGATTGAATCATATTCGTAAATAAAAAAAATCGTTCTGTTTCATCTGTTAGATACAGTAAAACTACTAAACCTATATGTTTACACCAACAAAACGAACATATAAATAGAAAATAAAGTAAAAATTTCTAAAATACAATACAATACGAGTTAGTTCCAAATAAAGCAGTTGAATCTCTTTATAAATTCTGCATCTGCACAAGATTTGCATCGTCGGTCTCGACTATTGATTTTTCTACATCTTGAGGGCTACTTGCATTACTTGTTTAAACTTTTTATTTCACTCTTCGCATTTTTTGTTTCAGCCACTCGCCCCAACCCCCACGCACTCCCTTGCATAAAAAAGTGCCTAATCGATAATTTGTGTGGGGGTGCATTAAGCATATCGCCAGAAATGTGGCCCGACTGTTTTTCTCGGTGCTTTGAGATTTCACCCCTAGGGCTATTCATGTTTGCTCGCCGTCTTTGTAATTGAAGTGAAAATTCAATGTTTCATATAAATCTCTATTTATATATCTTTATGTTCATTATATTAAAGATACTTATTATTTTGAATTTGCTTAATGATTTAACTGTGACAATTCCATGATTCTCTTCTTCTACCCTATAAAATATACGTAAAATGAGTAATTTTGAGCAAAAAATGTAAACCTAATTTATTGTAGCAAAATATAGGGACATAACAAAGAAAACTATTTTAACGTTGTTATTTAAATACAGCGAAATGACGTAGATTTTTTTATGGCAACAGTATTCTATTACCTAAAGCTGATTTTATTATCGACATTAAATCTAAGTTATTTCGATACAAAATTAATAAATTATAAAAGTACAATAACAAAACAGTTACGAACGGTATTCTACAGTAAAATCTATAATTTACACAAAAAAATGGTAAGAAAACAATTTAAATTAGATAATTTACCTATTTTAATAATACAAGGAAATATTAAAGTTGCTAAGCTTAATTTTAATTCAGTAAGTTATAAATGATAGTATTGAGGTCCGTCGTGGTGTAGCAACACAGCATCACACTGTATTTCGACGCTTCAGGGACTCATTCAAGGTAGTGAATTGTTTTTATTTCCTCACTATGGAAGAAAGACAGAGAACGGCGTTGAGTTCCACCACTTAACACGCATTATCCACGAAAATTGGGCGGTGGGTGAAGAGTGGAATTTAACACTTTTTACCTTGCTATATGAGGGATAATGCATGAAGCTCAATAAAATATCAAGGAACGAAATACACAAGAATAACCCATTAAGACATCATTTTAAAATATTCAATTTTATCATATGTTTTTACATTGAGAGAAAATCTAATGTGTGAAACACTGCATTTTACTTTCCACCATACACTTACATATTGCGAAAATAGAAAGAGGTAATACAATTAAATACATTCAGTCAATACGAAACGATTCGAACTGACAACTTACGCCTTTAAAGTCACAAACTGGACCACTGGACCATAACCTCAATACCTTTTAGATTGATATAACGTATTTCAAAGAATATTAATTTAATTTTAATATAAATATCCACTAGCTTCCAATAAACTGAAGCCATAAGGTTAAGTCATTATTAGTAGCTAATAAAGTCTTACGACTTCATAATTGAAAACTGTCATTGTAATAGATATGATGATGCGAAATTTATTTAGATCTAGTATATAAAAGTTAATTAATGAAGATATTTTATTTTTTATCATATTATTTTTAGCCATCTTCTACAAAGAAGGTTATAAGGTGGACGGATAATTTGTGAGATATTGTGAGAATTGGATAGTATTTGAATACGCTAATCTATTAAAGACTTCCAAAAACGTGTGCTTTCTTAGGTATATGTATGTTTATCTACCAATAGCTTAGAAACTAAAAATAATATCGATTTAAATTTAATTTAGGGAACACAAAAGATTCTGTTCAGCAATTTTTAATAAAACCACGTAGGACACTTGAATGTTTAAATGAATGTAAGGTACCTAATTAAATAATTAGGCAACAGCAGATTTTTAAGTGAGGAAATGATAATATTGAACATTTTATTTCTTCGAATGGAAATTGTATCCACAACCTGTTTATAGTCGCATATTTGTGCCTCTGCGCCATGACTGGCCTCGATATACCTATTTAGACATAATTAATTGCAGAAATGTATGTGCGTAGGTACTACACCTGCTCTTTATGTATAATTATAGAATTAAAAGAAATATTTCTATTTATATTTATGTAAGTTTTTATATAGATATGCTATGTGAAAAGAAAATGGGCATAAAATGTTTAAATTATGAGTTTTTCTTTATTTCTAGGTAAACAGAATTTATTAAGCACACTCTTACATAAAATTTGTATGTATTTTTTTTGTTTCACGTTATTCACGCTTCCGTTCGGTTAAATTTTAAATCTAAATCTGAACTGTCAAGGCATGCGTGTTGTGGAACTCAACGCCGTGCCTTGTTTCGTTTCATCAGCGAGGAAACAACAATATTAAATATTTAATTCCCTCGAGCAAGAATCGAATCCACAACTGCCGCGTTTACAATCTCACATGTGAGTCCATGCGCCACGGATGCCTTAGCTTAAAGCTGCGCTCTATGTCGCATATAGACAGGTAGAGAGACAGAGAGAGAGAGAGAATACCTAGTGTCGAGGAACTGTGTTCTCCACATTCCGACTAAATTTAAGACATAGATTATACGATAGGTACATATAGATTTCAAGAAGTAAAATATTAATTAAAAAAATAATAAAATACAAGCTATCTTGTTTTTTCTTGGTGTATTGTATTCTATTAATAAATTTCATTTGATATCCATATTAGGTAGGTTCTATTTAAAATTGTAATTTTGGATTAACAACAATATTGATTATACATATATAATTTCATTGTCACTAGAACGGAGGTCGTAATTTCAGCTCCATCGGACACTGTGACTCAAATTGAGGTTGCAAGAATTCACATACACTAACATACAAGAGTTGAGTCGACTTCTACCACTCAAGTCATTGCCCGAGCGGGAATCGAACCTACAACCAACGCTGTTCCATTGCGCCACGTTACACGCTTATAATAAAAGTAAATTCCTCAAAAATAAAGTTTATCTTACAATAATATACTGCACTCTATAAACAGTGTATATCAACTATAATTTAAATACATTCCACGTTCTTCTTAATATATCGCGATATTAGTGCAATAAGATGTAATCAGCAAAGACGCATGGATGCTACTAACTGCCAATATCTGATGCATCGGATCGATTGTATTAGTTTTTTATGTTTTTTACGGAGGGACGGACGATAATGTTTTTATGGCGGAGGGTCGCCTTAATCAGGGTTCTGTGTGATTAAACACTAGACTTCACGATCTATTTTCACTTCTATATATTGTGTTTTTTTTCTTCATTTTTTTACTAAAAAAATGCGTTGTTACTATTATTAAATTATCAATTTACTATTAATTTCTATATCAAATTTATATAATAAGTTTATATAACATAACTTTAAAATAAATATAACAAAAATCAATTACAAAAAAAAAATAACGAGCAAAACAGCAACTCCACATATTTTAATAAAACGAGGTATATGAGTCAAGAACATAGCATTCATAAACATGCCACCCCACGCGTTCACCCCTTGCTCGAAAAAGTCACCCCCGTTCCCCAAAAAAAAGGGCACCAGAGGGACGCTACGCATCCTAAGTAAGCTGAGCTCATTGGGGTCTGCAGATGTCTTTAATGGCTTTAAATTATATGTAGAGAGAGCTAACTGCTTCTCGTAGGTGATAGATTGTAGTGGATATTACGGTACTGCCTTTTGTCTGTTCGCTGGAAATGTTATTGGAATTCTTTTAATGAACGTTAGTTTTATTGAGTTGGATTTCTTTTTGGCACGGTTAAAAATATTTTTTTTAACGGGAAACTATATATTTTTTCTTATTGATTTTGCTTAATATTTTTCTTTTTTATATTCCCTATAACTATACGAGTACCAGTCGTGGCGTACGTGGCGCACAAGTATGTGACTGTAAACGCGACTGGTTGTGAATTTGATCGCCACTCGAGGAAATTAAATATATATAAATTTTTCTCTTTCTCTGATGTCGAGACCTAGCGCCGCCTTGAGTTCCACCACTCAAGACGCAATGCCTCCACAATTCGACGGAAATGTCAAAATGGAGTACTTTAACACTAGGTTCCCTCTGCCTACCCTGTTGTGTGTGGTATGCAGCGTGAAACCATTTTTTTATGACTTAAAATTAAATCAAATATAATTAACGAATACAGTATTATTCTAATCAAATCAGCTTCAAGCTGTATCCCGCACACAGCAGGATAGGCAGAGGAAACTTAGTGATAAGATACTATCCCCACCCGTTGTCTTATTCTAATGCTAAATAATCTCATAGAAAACTCTTAAAGACATCCATCTAACAAAAGGGTAAAGCCGTACGCTAGAACTAGTATATCATATTTTTCTATAATTTGAAAATATTCTACAAGCAACTTGTTAACAGTAAAGATGTTTCAAATACAGTTAAACAACATTATTATGGTAATTTGTGTACACGAGCTATTTTCATATAAATAGGAACAGAGCTATTTCCTTACAGCGAAATAACGAGACAATCAGAGGTAACGGGCGTGCGCGTTGCGTTAAATTTCGATAATCAATCGGTGAACAGACGGCTGGGCACGATTTCACGCTTACATTATGTACTGGAGAGAAAAAAATAAATAAATTAAAGTCAAATAGTATTACAGTATTAGATTAGAAATGGCAATGGAGTAATTACGAACTGTGAACACACTTAAAATAGAAAAGTACTTTTTAGAGAACATATAAAATTTTTAAAGTAGCGGGATTTGAATCCCCGCCTCTTCGAAATCCCAGCGCTCTCATCAACTAAACCATACGTTCAATATGTGACTTTTCCACGTTATACCTTCAAAAATATCTTAAGACACGCTGATTCGGACAGTTACACGAAAAGGATTTTGTTGGTGACAACCAAATTAATAATTGAAATATATTAATAATTAAAATAAATGTATTAATAATACTATTATATATTATTAACATTTCTAAAGCGAGCGAGTAGAGAAGAGTAAATTCAAGATTAAGTTATGAGTGATAAAGCAAGAGAAGTAAACTGGATTAATAATAGTATAGTATTCGAATTAGTATAAAATATACTTATAATTAACATAAACAAGAGTTATCATTTTATGGTTAGAAATTTAGTTGAATAAATGTATTCTTAAAGTAAATTTAATAAATGTATTCCTGTCAGCTTTGAATATCTAGCCTTTATATAGCACGGTAGGCAATGGGAATCTAGTGTTAGGACACTCCGTTGTATCAGCGGAAAGTAGCTTTTTGCCGAATTTTCAGTGTAACGCAACAACGTGATTTGCCTTGTCACCAGAGCGAGTAAAACAAATTTACAAAATATTTCATTTCCTCCAGTGCGAATCGAACACACAACCATCTTTTTTCAGTTTCAATGAGCCACGATGGCCTCGTAAAACTACATAACTTACAGATTCATCGATTACAATACAAACAAACCCACGTTCCCATCCAGTAATTTACAATACAAATAACAAATTTCTTTTACATTGTAAAATAAATTCAATTATAAATTATAGTTCAAGCGCTCTAACGATTGTCATTACGCATAGTGATTGAGTAAATGGAGACGAAGGCGATTTCGCTGGGAAGTGAGGCGGGGCGGTTCTCCAGCTTCACGCTTCGTGGACGTGCTTTGTCTCGTATTAAATAGGCGTTGCACTAACGATCGCTAATTTAGGTTATATTGCTGGTAATACGTACATACATGTTTGTATGTAAGCACATACGGGGAGCAACTATCTGGTTAAGTTAAATCATCTGTTATTTGTTTTAATGCAAATTGTTAGACCGTTAACTGTTTGTCTACTTCTACTTAAGTTTTCTAGCTAAGCGTGTGTTGGACTGGTATTAATTAAATAAGTTAATCATAGCACTGAGCACAGGGGTACAAGAGTGCGACTGTAAATGCAATAGGTGTCGGTTCAATTCGAACTCGAGCAAATGAAATATTTCATATATTCATTTCCTTGCTATGGTAACGAGGCAAGGCGTGGCGTTTAGATCCGCCGTTCATCACGCACTGCTAATGCCACAATTTTGTGGAAAGGGGAACGGAGCAGTTTTAATGAGAACAGAATGTCTCAAAACTTGTTAACCCAGGTTGCTCTGCCTACTTTGCTTTGTGCGGAATACAATGTGAAGCTGAAAAAATAATAAAAAGCGTGGGAATTGAATCCACAATATTTCGCGTTTACAGTGCTCCTGCGCCACCACTGGCCACAATTATTACTTACTTACTATTATTAGTTTCGTAAATTTATATATAATATGTATACTTTATACTCACAAATCACAGACATCCATTTCATCGTATTAAGAAGCGTATTGTTCACTCACCTTCTGTAATAAAGAGAAATAATTTCATTAAAAACGTGCACAGATCCAAAATAGTTTAAATTTTTGAACTATTTAGAAAAAAAAATCTAAAAGAAAAGAAAAGCAAAAGATCATTCATATAAAAAACACAAAGAAAGCCCATTTTAGGGTGGATTTTTAAAATATGTGTGACAATTATCGGTACACGATGTTAATAGCGTTTTACATTATATAGAAGTGGAGTTAGAAAAAAATCCCCCTTTGCTCACGAAGATTTATACGCGAATTACGTATAAATTTTGAAGTTCTTATACGGTGGGCCAAATATGTTACACTGTCGAATACAAAATGTTCCAATTTGAACCTTATTAATTCTCGGGAAGGACTCCTGTTTTCATATTGTGAGTCGGGCTCTCTTATAAAAATGTATTTAAAACGTCGCTACAGAAAATGATTTATTAGGTACGGGGCGTCGTAAATTTGTCCACTTAGACTATAGGGAGCAATAAATATTGGCAACATTGTATATATTTCGTTTCCTATAGAATTGACATTATTTTCTATTCTTAAAGGAAACCTATTCATGGGATAAGCTCTACAGATAGAGAAATAATATTAGTGATTTTGTGAAAAATAATAAATAATAATTAATACACAATTAAGACTTAAAATTATTATGCATACATAGGAATACTAGTTAACTAGCTTTGTGCTGCGGCTTTACCCTGGTCGAAAGTGGTTGTGAGATCACTCTGACCGTAGGTACAGTGAGTCACATCGAAAGGATTAGTCTATTGCTTCCATCGATATTTAAACACAAAAATAATCTTTGAGTTCGAATCAATTTCTGAAATAAGCGTGTTCAACCAAACAAATTCTTCAGTTTTATTAAATTAATATAGGATATAAATTGAAACAGTCTTCGACTAAGATTTTCTCGTTAGTTCGAACCTAAGGTACAAGCTGACGACGAGTCATCTATTTCACTCCAACACAATAATTACGGTAATTCCAAAAAAGTTCTCTTGACAAAATTTAATAAGAATATTATCACTTTGACGCTGTATCCCGCACACAGTAGGGTAGGCAGATGGAACCTATTGTTAAGACGCTCCGTACTCCACTTTCCGCCGAGACCGCTTTGCCTGAGCACCAGAGCGAAGAAATGAAAATATAAATTTAATTTACTCCAATAAATATTTAATTTAATTTACGTAAATAAATATTTAATTTACTCCAGTGTGGATCGAACCCACAACCAGTCGATTTTCCAATCACACTTCGTGCCCCTGTGC
>DWAP01001533.1:0-15583 GCA_018230625.1 Heliconius eleuchia
GAAAGTGGGGAACGGAGTGTCTTAACACTAGGTTCCTTTTGCCTACCCTGCTGTGCGCGGGATACAGTGTGGACCTGATTTATTTGATTTATTTTATTACCAATTCGTAGGCGTAGTTTAGGTACTTTCAAATTAATAGACTCGTCTATGTGATAATTTTTTGTTTTTAAATTTCACGTTGTACCTTGCGTATAGCATTGTATTTCTTCAGTTGACGTGTTGAGTGGTGAAACTTAACGCCGCGCTTTATCTTATTAAGATAGCGAAATAAAAACAACTATTTTCCGTGTGTGACGTTAACAGTCACACGCCTCTTAAAAATAATTAATTTAAAATAGTTGGTCTTAGCTTCTTTAGAAGCTAAGAAAATAAAAATAAAAACTCTATTATTATATATAAATACTGGCACATAAATTTAAATTTTCGAATTAAAACTCCATTCCGATACACAGTAAAACACAATGATGTTACCAAACCAAACTTGTTTCATAAAATTAATTACCACAGATAACATAATAGAGATGTCATGAGAAAAAACCGTTAATCTTGAGCAATAAATACCTTCAACTTTCTTAATTAAATGCCCATGTTTGTTTGGAAATATTCAAATTATTATTATACTCTGTTAAGATTTTAGATCTGTTGTCTTATTAATCATTTTAATTATGTATATCATAAGGAAAGAGAACAACGAACGTAATGTCACATTTTTATTCGGAAAATTATTATGATCAAAATTTGAGTTATGTTTAAAGAAATTATTTATTACTGGCAAGTTTTATTCATGATTCTTGGAGACAATTAATCATATCTATATTTTTTAGATACAGTTCGATGCAAAATCTTTATAATATCCTTTACAATATAGAATTAAATTGTAATTGTAATTAATACTAAAAGTAATGTGACAGCGTTGTACGCTGCATTTATAAAAACGCGCTAAAAGCTATTTTATAGGTACTGTTGAAATAAATTCCCATAAAATATATTATTTTGATCTACAAAATTGTATAGGCCATAGTGACGCACTGGGACAGCGTCTGACTGCTAATGCAATGATTTTGAGTTTGATCCCTTATTAGGAAAAATTAATTGTTTTCATTTGGAGATTGTAGGAAGAACGGCGTTGAGTTACACTTCTAATCTGCACGAATTTATGCGATGAATTAAAGATGAATGCCTTAACATTATACCTACCTACCTACCTTGCCTACTATAGATATGTGGAATAAAATGTGAAGCTAAAAAAAATCAAATAGTAGTTTCGCTATTTAATTTAAAGCAAAAACGGAAATTTAAATACGTCTCAAATTAAAAAAAAAATGTATAAACAACAGGTTACAACGAAATCATTAACGATAAGGCACGAGCGCATCTGCTCGTATTTGCATACCATCGATTGGGATGAAAGATTAATCCCTATTATATTTTTGTCTTGAACATCATTTATAGGCAATCAACTGAGAGAGAGAGAGAAAGAGAGAGAAAATGATCATTATCATACTTCAGCCCTTAAGCAATTTTTTCAGACGCTAAACAAAGGGATGGTTGTTTGTTATTAGGTTAGGGGCGATAATGTAATGCAATTAGTTTTTTTTTCTGTGAAAAAAACTTATTAATCATTATTTAAATCTGCCAGCTGAATAAACGTAGAGCAGTGATTAAAGTCTATTATTAGTTGGTATCTAATACAAAAACTTACAACAGTTTGTATATAATTTTTTTTGCAATATAAAACGATTTACAAAGTAGATATAAAATAAAAATAAATCAGCTTCACGCTGTATCCCGCATACAGCAGGGTAGGTAGAGGGAATCTAGTGTTAAGACACTTCGTTCCCCACTTTCACCGAGGTCTGGAGTATTGAGGTAAAGCAAGGTAAAGCTCAGCGTTGAGTTACGCCACTCAACGCGCAATGCCTCCAGTATTTGGCGTAAACTGGGAAACAGAGTGTCTTAACACTAGGTTATCTCTGCCTACCTTGCTGTATGCGGGATAAAGTGAAGCTGATTTAATTTTGGTTTATTTGTTTTAATTTCACTAATTTTGTTTGTTCATTTTAACTACTAAGATATTTTTTTCTTATATTAAGAATTTTATACTACTATTTAATAAATATTCGTGTAGTTTAGATTTGTACATAATATAATAATTGATTTAGGTGGGCGAAGTCTCTTAGCTTACGCCGCTAGTAAAATATAAAGGTGTTGTTGTACCCTAAAATAGAATATTATATACTTCACGTTATGATTATAACCGAACACAAACGTACTAATCCCAAATCCCCCTAGAACAGTGAAATTCACAAGTGACTTATCACTTCATCTCGCAACAGTAACAACCCTCCATACCATCATTAGCCGGAATAAGACCATTACCAATCCTTTCTTTTAACCATAGAAGGGTTAAACCAGCCCTTGGCACAATAGCTTTATTCTATTACAGCCGCTTATACGCGCGATGTGATAAATATGAATGTTGAACAACGTGGGTTATGCTCCTTTGCCGGGGGGTCAATATATTTAAATATGGTACGGAGCAATTTGAAGGGTTAATTGGCATTCGGGTTGCTTTATGAAGTTTTGTAATTGTAACGCGCTAATGAACTTCGCGTATAGATTTTGTGTTGTGTATTTTTTTCTTTTGTTTTACTCTGTGTTTTGCGTGTGGTAGATTAGAGAAGTTAGTGTTGAGACACTGTGTTTTACAATTTAAATCTGCCCAATTTAAAAAATAATAATATATTGAGTGGCGGTAGTTATATGATGATTTTCATCTTTTTAGTGAAAGTGATGACAACAAATTTTAAATTTGAAATATATACTTTATATTAAAACTTTCTTTTTTAGTTTTTTGTTATTTTTACGTTATAATTTGATTGCTCACCAATAATATAAAAAATCAATAAAAAGATACAGGTAATTTATTCCATCCATTAAAAATATAAGTTAACTAACCAAGAATCAAATCTACGACAACATAACGACAACCAAACCAAACAACAATCCAACATACTTAGCGCATACAGAATGAGCTTAAAGCTCTTACCATCGAACCGTAGATCGAAACAATTTGAAGCACTTTCCAAATCAGTTTGAATCCCACTGTTTCAAAGACTCAAACACAGCCAATGGCTAATTACAAAACTGAATGGGACTTAGCTATAGAGTAAGAGTAGAAAAAAAGAGTAGAAAAGAGAGTAAAAAAAACAATTATTAACGATACAGTGGCCTCACGAGTGGCCCGGTGCAGGCACATCTGTTCTATGTACCCGCTACCCTTGTAGATTAAAGTGATAATTATTCTTTAGCATAATTATTGGATTTGTGTATAATGCGCATTGTTGTTGGTCTGTCGCGCGGATTTCGTAATGTTCGTTAATCTGTATAGAAATATGGAGTTATATGTGGACGTTTGGTGTTTTATATGTAATTATAAGTTTTTGCATGGTTATTACCTACTGGACTTAGAAAGCTGAAATTTGGTTTATAGTTTCGTTTTGAATTAGGGAGTTTACGAGAGCACTAAGAGGGGTTTTTTTTTAATTCCACTGCAGAAATGAAAAAATTCGATTCTTCGTATTATATCTTTGTGGTTGTTATACAAAACAAGAAACTATTATTATGCTAAAGTAAAGCTTAGTTCATAAAATAATTAATTTCATTAGCGTAGTAACACACTCATAAACTCTTTTGCTTAAAAATAAAGCCAAGATTAACTTTTATAACTTAATTAAGTAAAAACTCGAAGATTCAATTAAAATTATTATTAGCATTAGCAGGAGAAAACAGTATCTTGACACCAGTCTCTGCCTACTCTAGTGTTGGTATACCTACTAGCTAAAAGTTGAAACTAAAAAAAATCAATCTACTTTCACATTAATACATACATACATAAGTAGTAATTCTAACAAAATTCAAAGATTTACCTGAAATATACTAGTTACACTGAAACCGGCCCAAATGGCAAATACAAAAAGCTTATAAAACAGCAACTTTAGTCCACATACAAAATAACAATATAACATAGAGCCCTCAGTAGCATATTGAGCCACGTGCCAAAAGGGTTGCCTTTGTATGAGAAAAAAAAATTCTCAACGATGGTATCGCTTTCAATTCCCCGTAATTACTGTGATTCGACTAATTGTTTTGTCGAGCACTTTTGTTTTGAATTCCCTTTGACCGTATTACAGTATGCCGTGTTGAGTTGGAGTGTTGTTGTTTGTTGCGAGCGTGGCTGTTTACTGTCGTTTCGTATGGAACGTGTGTTTTTTGTTTCTCACTTTGATTTTTAGTTAAGTATGGATAAGTAGATAGAAAGACGAAAAAATGTGATTTATATTTTCTTTTAGTATTTTTTATTGTATGGAATAAATAGTGCGAATTGTCTCTTGTATTATATGTTACATAGCTTATGTGAAAAAGAAAAAAAATATCTACAGTTCCTCTTCTTACAATCAATTTTAATTTTTATAAAGATCATTATAACAAAGCTTTATACTTATCATCAACCATTTTTGCACGCTGTATCCCGCACATAGTAAGGTATGCAGAGGTAACCGGGAAACCTAGTGTTAGGACACTCCTTTCCCATTAATAGACTTTCGTTCCCCACTTTTCGCAGAATTCTGGAGGTATTGCGTGCTGAGTGGCGGAGTTCAACGCAGAAATTAATCTTGATCTTAATTTAATAAATTAAAAGTATAGATCCTTTAAGAAGTTATTGTGTCAGTCATATCATGAAATAAAAGATTCATAACATAAAAACATTTTATTCACTACATATGTATATATATACAATAATATACAAAAAAGCAACACCAAAAATGGCGCTTAGTACCGCATTCTTAACACTGCATTATGTCTGCTTATCCTGCTATCAGGGATAAAGCGTGAAACAAAAATAACAAGCCTACGAACAGAACCATTTAAAATAATTAGTTCTCTTTCGCGTAAACTTCACACCGTACATATAAAAATTTCAAATCACATCAAGTATTTCGAACCCGCATAGACCTTGTTTAATAACACATTCATATGCAAATGTGTAAAATACTGCAAGGATTCGTTCGTACATTTTACCAGTAAATATGCGTTCATGCGTGCTCCGGTACAGTGAGCAAAAATTTTACCAACTAAAAATTAAATTATGAACTTTATTTGTATATGTAAAAGAGTCAGTTTGTTTTGATTTTACTATGTTGTTCACTGTACATGTTCGTACTATAATTAGCAGTAATATGAATGGAGTTTTTGTCTGATATTGCAGGGTTTTAAACGTTTTAAAAGGAGGACTTTTGTATTTGATTTTTGGATCCAGTATTTTAATTTATGCATTCAGCACTTTATTTCAACTGTATTCGAATAAAGACTTGGAATGTTTTTACCTAAAGTTAATTATAATGTAACGAGGCTCGTAAATCGATATTATTATAGGATTTCTAGGAATATGGTCGTTGAGATCTTGGTGCAGTGCAGCACCGTTTGTCTTTAAACACGACGGTTGTGGTTTCAATACCCACCTGGGAGAATGATTATATTAAATTAACATTCCCTTTCTATCGTTCGTGTAGACAAAGAGCGGCGTTGAAATTCGTCACTCAACACAAAATGTCTCTAAAATTCTGCTTAAAGTAGTACGAAGTAACGGATAGTCTCAACTTACACTTAAGTTTTGTGTCCCTTCCCTCCTATGTGAAGAGAAGCGAGAAGCTGTTTTTTTACAAATAAAAAAAATATATAAAAAAATATTGAATATATTTTAGTAATAGTGATACTCGTGTCGATCTCTTGGTAAAATAGAGATATAGAGCCGGGTCACATAAAATTAAATTAAAATAATTTAATATTTTGCAAAATTTTTAAATGTTAATTAATATAAAAATATTAATAAATATAGCTTAAAACTTTATATATTTTTATCTTACATCTACATACATATTTATATAAATATAATTTTGGGTAACCAAACTTAATAAGTTATAGTATAATTTAACCTGAATTTGTTTTAACGCTAATTTTACGGGCCAAAGGTGCCGTAAAGTGTAATATATCGATGTTTTGGCCATCGAGCACGCGATCCGACTCAAAGATTCCAATGCTGTGCTTTGAGCAATAAAATAAATCTTCTCTTAAGAAGTATACCTGATCGGCCCTAAACAAGCCAAGCTTTTACCGCCTTAATTAAAAAACAAAATCAATTTTATTAATTGGAAGTGTTAAAAACGGGCGGAAGAGGCGTCCGGGGTTCGTATCTCGGTCGTATCTCTTATTTAATCGGACAGACGATGTATTATTTTTACTTTTCTTAGGGGATATCGAATAAATTTTATCACTTGAGACTAATTTGGTTACAAATTTATTTGATCGTGGCGTCGTTAACAAGCGTGTACGCACTCTTGGCTATCGGGGCTGCACTCTTTAGTGCCCTGACAAGGCTGTTATAACAATATATCGACACTTGAAAATTTGATAAAATGAAGACGACACTTCACTTAGGATTAAATAATAATCCCATTTTTTTTTAAATAATACGTTTTTTTTTGGGTATATTGAGAGCATGTCCGATGCATAAATTTTTTATGATTACGAGCCTTTATGCTCTTAAAGTACCTATACGTACGAAACAAATCTGATTGTTTATATTGTTGTTACTTTAATAACTATGTCACGGCCCTTATAATAAAAAACAAGTATTGCGTTTACATATAAAATGAGTTGAAAAATAATATGTTAAATTTGGAGGTTCCTTTTAGGTATCTACGTAGGTAACTAATATTAAAGGTAATGTAATCGTTTAAGTATATGACAAAAAATATTCGAAATAAATAAAATATTTTTCATTTATAAGAAATGCTGAAAATTGAAATGAAAATATAACCCTGAAAAGCTTAATATTCATTTCGACGGTGGTCTCAAATAAATTGGGTTAAATCTGATCTGATTCGAGATATGCTAAGATATTCCTTATCGATGAACAATATTCATGTAGAGCTCGAGTTCGTGTATTGAAAAATATTTGACTTTTATAGATGGAGATACATATCGTTGACTTAATGACTAAATGAGGCGTTATTTCTTCTGTACATAATTGAAATGTGTTAGAAAGTTTTGAAAACATTTTTTTTTGAAATATTTGAAATCTTGTCACCGTTTCCCATTGTCCACCGAATTGTAAATATCGAGAAAATATGGAACATTAGGTTCCATACTTTCTCGATATATTATACCTTTTATATTATCAAATTTGACTACATGGGAAGTATAATCAATACGTGAGGTTTACTGATGACTGATACTAATTTAAAATATATTTTTGTAATAGATAAAAAATATTGTTATGTATAAACATAATGAATTTTTAAAGTTATAATAATAATGTATTCTGTTTCAGGTAAAAAAAAATTAAAAAATTTTATATTTCATTTTGAAGAATATGAAAAAAATAAAATAAGGTTATGTTTCAGATTAAAAGATTATTTTTTATCAAACAAAATGTTATAATAAAATTATATACTTTTAACTTCTTTTTTAATTATTAATACATTTTATCACTGATATATAACCAATTTACCATATAGATTACTCCATTTTCAACCATTCATCCATTTTCTTCAGTTGTAACACAATATCACAACACACATCGTTAGTTGTTTTTTTTTATATCAGTAAGTATCTACTTAACGTAGGACCATATATTATCCTTGAATTTCGACCTTCTATATAAAAATGTAATTAGGCGACATACAATTATATGAATATAGGCACAGGGTAGTAAACCTCGAGGATTGATAAAATTACATATTGGTAAATGAAAGAAAATTATTTTATGTACCTAATTATAAAATTTTGTTTTCAGCTTTAAATAAAATATGTTAAGATATTTACAATTTATATATTTTTCATTAATGTTAGTAGGTATAGCTAGGTATAACTTTCTTAACGTTCCAATTCTAAAAGTTAGTGGTAAGTGCCTGAAGGAAGCTACACATGTACTCGAGAGCTTTACGTATCACGTACAATGCAGGGTAGGCAAAGAGAACCGGGGAACCTAGTGTTAAGACACTCTGTTCCCATTAAAATATTTTCATTTCACATTTGAAAGCTATATTTTAAAGATTCTTCATATTATAATACATATGTATATGTAAGAACAAACATTTTATGGTTTTTTTACATTACATTATAGAAAACCAAATGTCAATACAATACGTACTCCGCTTTCCTGAATTCAAAAAATCACATATTAAGTTTATTAACACGGAACCTAACGCCGCGTACATTTATATATTAAGCAATTATATAAATTTTAACATAACACATAATTAACCATAATTACAATTATATAATATGAAATTTAAAAAGTATAAACATTATAAACAACTTCCCAAAAAAAATGTTGAATAGCTAAAACGTCCTGTCAATATAACATGAGATTGTGCTTCAGAAAGCGTAGATCACTGTATCGAGTGTAGGTTGGCCTGAACACGACTGGCCGGTGATAGTAACTCTTTGCCGAGGTGTTACATTTGCACAGAGCGGAATTGAAATATTATTATAAATTTTTATGATAAATTCTATAGATATACAGGTTTGTGTTTTCAGAGTTTGAAGATGAAATAATGTTTTTTTTATATATATAATTTTTTATTTCCATTTCTAGTTATCAGCTTCGGTAACCTAATCGCGGTGGCTCAGCATCTCACATTAAACACCATCTCACATCAAGCACAATGGTTGCAAGCTCGCTAAAATTATATATTGCCGCTCTAATAAGATAAACAGTGGCGTTGAAATCCGCCATTCCACACAATGGCTCGAATTTAGGTGGAAAGTGAACAATGGAGTGTCTTGAAACTAGACTCACTCTATGTATCCCTGCTATATGGGTAAATGTAAAGACATTAAGTGCCTTACAATTTTACCACTACTTGAATTTTACTGAGATTAAGATTTTAATACTGATATGTATATTTTAATTAACAGTTAAATTCGAGTAAATCATGTTTTTTTTTTAATAAATTACTGCAAGTTTTATCACAAATTATTGATCTTTATTGGCTTAAATTGGGCAAAAATATATTTATACTAAATTTGCATCATAAATCGTACATTATTTTAAATTATAAAATTTTCATATAAAATGCATCCCTGGTATGCGTGAAGTGCAAAATACTGTCGACTCAGTGCTCTGATATACTGCGCAGGAGCAACGCGGAGACACGTGGGATGCCAGCATAACAATAGTGTTACTGCATTTTCTGGATTCTTCATTTTTTTTTGATACTCATCTTGTCGTGGCTAAAATTGTATTTCTTGTGTTTCTTAAACGTTTTTGTTTTCATGAAATAAAGATTAATTCTTTTAAATAATATATATAGTATATAATTTATTTTTTATAATAAATCGGTATATTGGTGTAAAGCAGAATAGACCGAGGGAACCTGGGAACCTGCCAGTGTTAAAACACTTTGTTTCCCATTACGATACATTCGTTCCCCACTTACTAAGACTTACATACATCAATCATATTTTACTTCTAAAATGTTGAACGTTAATTTTTCAGAATCCAAATTCCATTAATAGTAAATATATCTCAATATCTTTTATTATAATAATGTGTAAATTTTTAATGAAAAATATTGTTCCTTATAAGGAACAATATTTTTCATTAAAAAAAACATATATAAAATGATATCTAATCAAATTCGTTATTTTGACGTTTGTTACGAGCATATTGTATTGTTAATCATTACCTAAGCACGCTCGACGGTGCTAGGTGTCGTTGGGATTGTATGTGTGACGTTACTCAATCGACTTTTTATATATGAAATCATTCCATAGCCACCCACGATGTTACCTATGGTCTTTAAATTTATATATTTTTTAAGCTTCAAGCTGTATCTCGTACATAACAGGGTATTAGGATATTCCGCTGAATTTTGGAGGCATAGGGTGTTGAGTGACGGAACTCAACGCCGCGCTTTGCGTCGACACAAAAGCTAATAAATGAAAATAATAAATATATTCAAGTGGGAAACGAGCCCACAATCGTTCGCGTTTACACATCTGTGCCTTTGCGACTGGCTTTAATTTAATATGATTATATAAAAATATATTACGATGTAGATGTAGAGCTAAAAGCTTTAGGAAAAAAGTGATATTATTTATATATTAAATTATACATAGATGTCAATCATGGGGCAGGTGCATAAGTATGTGACTGTAATAGGTGGCGGGTTCGATTCCCACTAAAGTTGATAAAACTAGCATTATCATAAGAAACACTCAACACACAATACCTACAGATGTCCTAACACTAAGTTCTTAGGTTCCTGCTGCCTACCTTGCTATGTTTGAGATGCAGCGTGAATCTAACAAACATAGGTAACTGAATTTCACTACTTGTATAGTATTTTCTTTGAATGTCATCTTTATGTACTTTATAGTTTTAGCAACGGAGGACGGAGGCAACATAGTGTTAACCTAATGAATAGGTAAATAAATAATAATAATATATATTAAACAAAACAAAAAGCATTTAAATATATACATATTGGTATATTATGTTTTCATTATACAATACATAAGGAATTGTATGTTAAAAGACGTGTGCCACTTGCGAGTGACCCCGGGTCGTCTCTGTCTGGTTCATAATTACCAGTAAAATAACCTGATTGTGATCACACGCATACGTTCTTATTCATATGTTTGTTGATGCTGTGGTTCTCAAATTATATTTAAAGTTTTTAAAGTTTATCTATGAAGAATGCGGTTATACATTATATACATTTTTTTTTTACCAAATTAATCGCCAAAAGCTTAACTAAATGAAACTCAAACAGAACAACTAACTTGAGTTTTGTTTAGGTCTATAAAATATTCCAATTCTTTGTTCATTTCTGTTTAGACAAAAAAAAAGGTAACCACACGATGACTGAAATATATCCATTCCATAAAATGATCTAGTATCTATCCCAATTAAAACTAGATATATCATAACAGAGGTGAAAAAACGGATAACCGATAACATTATGGTTAAAAGGAATTATCGGAACCCATATATAGATAAAGGAATCTTCACATAAATATTCGTCTGTGATTTAACATCTACAGCCATGCAGTGTAGCAGTTAAGACTAATCATATTTTTTTAGCTTCCCATTGTATCCTGAAAACCCTGTATCCTGTAGGAAACCCGGGAACCTAGTGTTTGGACACTCTATTCTCCATTAGCACACATCAGTTCCCCACCTACCGCCGAATTCTCGAGGCGTTGCTGGTTGAGTGACGGAACTCAACGCCACGCTTTATTTCGGTACCCGAGGGAGGAATTGAAAATATTTAATATTCCATTCCCTAGTATGATAATTGAACTCACAACTGTCCTGTTTATACTAGTGCCACTTGTTCCACTGACGGCACGAAAGATTAATATAAGATGAAAAATAATAGTAAAAAGTTTGAGAACCACTCTATTCACTAATACCAAACGTTGTAAGCACGGACGAACAGAAACACCATTTTGTCTAAGCCTGTTAAATAGCCGACCCGTCGATACATCACCGACAGAAACAAGCATGTATGTATGTATGTATGTATCATTTAAAATTTTCTCTTCAATTAGATCTTTTGTTGGAAACTACAATCTAAATTAACTGTGTCGTTTTACATTGATTTTGCGGTATCATTCGATGTTTAATACTGTATTGTATTGTACAGCTATGTATTGGTTTGCATTTGTTTGTGTGGTATTTAACTGAAGGTTGTATTCGTGAGAACAATTGTGATGGTTTTTTAGTATAGTGCAACATGTAGAGCGAAAGTTTGCTTTTGTTTAAACTCGTTTATATAGTTTAAACCATTTTATTAGAGTTATACTGTTTTGTTTAATAATGTTTTGTTCTTTTAAATCTATGTGAGTAATTTGAAATAATAATTTTACGAAAGTTTAAGAAAACCAAAATAGTTATATAATAAATGAATTTAATTTTTATTTTATCCAGCATTCTATGAAGCTGAAGAAAATAATAATTAAATCTTATGAAAATAAAATAAAAAAGAGAAATAGAGTATGGAACTCTTTTTTCTTTTCAAATTACGGAAGAAAACGGCGAAACTAAATGCCACGCTTTGTCTCACCACAATACGGCGTAATCAAACACAAAACGACGTTTGTTTGCCAAATCGTCAACTAACTAACTTGACTCTTATATAGTTCAATAGCATATTGCAATTCTTTCTTATTTATGCTGTTTGGATAAAATAAAAAGGTAACCCCAAAATGACTGGAGTATATCCAAATAAAGAGCTCGGTTCAGTACATCTAAATGAAAAGACCTTAAAATTGAAAGTAAAAAAAACTTATATCGTTAACAATGTGGATTCTGCAAATAATAAAGATCACTTAGCTGATTCCTTTCATTCGGGCGTCCGATGCGAAACGTCGATCAACTTAATTGATCATTCAACGTGATCTGTGCTAAACTGGAAATATTTAAATGCAAGATGTTATATCAATTTGCAAAGATCAATCCGTAAATAACCCACTTCATCATTTTGTGTCTAAATAGAAGGAATAGAATTTTAACGCGCTGACCACAGGCTTTTAATCATATTGATCCGGTGAAACCGGTGAAATCGATGACGTAATTTTTCGAATTCATAGAAAAACTATCCATTTTTCTATGTTTATTTTATTTACATTATAGAGTTGGTTGAATATTTCTAAAGTAAAGCTTATTTCAACTTCAATTAATTAAATCAATTAATAAATGTATTTCACATTTAAAACCTTAAAAATTAAATTCAATATCCTTAATATGTATTAGGCGGGACACAGTGGACGAGAGTGTCTTAACTCTAAGTACTCTCCGCCTGCCATACTATCCGAATCAAAGAGTGAAATTGCCTTCAGATAAACATTAGATTTGCCTGATCTGAGCGAGTAGCTCATCGTTGCAGTCGTCTGACAACCCGTAAGCATTGTCGGAGAATTCGGTAAAGGGCAATCTTTAGTCGATTGGGTGCGACCTTATCTCCATTTATGGTTCGATCTTAAAAAAGATTTATGATAACGCACGGACGGACGACGCTCACAAACACTTTAAAATAAATGACAAGAAGTAACTTCCAATTGTGATGGAAATCCTTTCTGCAGTAAAATTAAACGATAACCCTGTCGTTTAGAAAGGTTTAAATGGCTTAACAGTTTTATAGGAACTGTTTACCTTTTATTTTGTAGGATTTTACAATTTTATGTTGTTCCTTAGGTTATTCGGGATGTAGATATGAAATTTGAATTATAAAAGGATTTGTTTTTCCTTTATGTAAAAATAAGTTGTAAAATTATGCCGATACTCCATAATATTAAACAATATATGGTAAATATGTGCAAGTTAAATCTTAATCCTAACACATGAACCTAATGACTAATGTTTTTTTTAAGCTCAAAAGCTTCCAGCGGTATCCCACATATAGTAAAGTAGACAGAGAAAACTAATTGTTAAGACACTCTGTTCCCCACTTTTCGAGACATTGAATGTTAAATTTCCTGTCAACCTGTCGCGTTTATAACCGCACGCTTGCCTCGCGACTGGTCTTAAAAATTTCTTACTTACTTTCTGAAATAAAATAAAAAAAAATATTTAAAATAAATAATTATTTTACAAAAACCACCAACCAGTACCATGCAAATATAATTAAAATATAAAAAAAAATCATAAAAAAATACATGTATACTTTTAAAACATAGTTTATACAAGGTTTTTATACGACGACTACCCATTTGCAATATTAATTCAAATTTACTTTTAAATGTTCAACGATTTCTAGTTTTAACCTGCGGGTGGTCTACCAAGTACTGTATGACATTGTATGCAAAACATTATAGTAAGGCTCTGGACTTACATTAGTAATTATTAGGTTTATACCTATTTTGCTTACTAAGTATTCTAACACTAGAATTTTTTTCTTACTTCTATAATTGAGTTTTATTGCAACATATTATTAAATTTTTGAGGCCAGTCGTGGTGTAGGGACACAAGCGTGTGACTGTAAACGCGACAGGTTGTGAGTCCGATTCTCACTGGAGGAATTGAATTATTTAAATTGATGTAATAGTTTTTGATTTTCCTCGCTCTGGCTATGAGGTAGAGCGCGGTGTTGAATTTCAACATTAAACACGCAATGCCTTCAGAATTCAGGTGAAGATGGGGAACGGAAGTGATATACAGCGTGAAGCTATAAAATATATGTTACATACAAAATATTCTATCAATATTTTGTTTACTGAATACATTCTTTTATAAAAACTTGTACGTAACTTACATTAACTTCTTGCTAATTACGATTAGCATTAAATTGCAATAAGAGTATTAGATATCACTGATAGTGGCGATAATGTTTACATTTTAGAGTTATTCATATTTAAATGTATATTCTTGTGTGTTTCAATATTTGTAAGAGGATCTGACTTGGGAGGCCGTCGTGGCTCCACGGCACAGCGTGGAAATATAGGGGTTCGCTTCCCACTAGGGGAATGAAGTATTTCATTTTCTTCGTTTTAATATGTGATCAAACAGCTGTGATGAGTAAAACAAGGAAAATGAAAACACAATCGTCTTAACACTAGTTTAAAAAAATAAATATATCACCTATATTTTTTTATAATACATTTATTGTGTAAATAGATATAAATATCCATTAGTACCTATTATACGCACTATTTTCGAATGATGTTATTTGCGCTTTTGCAATAATAGTATCATATTTTTCATTCCTTATATAAAATTGCGTAATCGAAACTCATGGTAAATTTAAATTATAAACACGATTTTCCATACCTTGTACTACAAGTGTACGTAGCACGTGCTCGTAGCTAGAAATTGTATAACTTAAATTCGAATGGTTTTCTCTGAAAAGTTCACCATTCAAATCCTGGCTCCATCATCAGACCAGCTCAATTGTACCATATTGTATCATCACGTAACTTGGTACTTCATACACTTGGTTTTATGAATTTATAGCTACCAAGTTTAAAATGACGAAAAGTGACTTAAATTCAGTTTCATAGATTTTGTTACATAGTATAAAAGCATATGAAAAATGCAGCAAAATCAATAGACATTTTAATGAATAAAACGTATTAAAGATTATTTGTAGAAATTATTTAAAATGATTACTTCTGAACAATCAAAACCACTCAGGTTGTCTCAAAAGCAAGCCCCATTGAAACATTTTATACCATTGAAGAGGTTATCAGAATAATAATAACATTACAATATTTTATACATTAAGTGAGAACAGCGTTATGCGTCCTGAGATAGGGGTGTGGTATTAAAAATCTAACAGAATTGAACTCACAATTATCACCTGAAGCTTATATGGCCGATATTTTAACAGTTACAAATAAAATTTAACGTTCACTTATCTAATATAATATAAAATGAATATTTACTTGAGTGCCGTTTCCTGCTTGTGAGTTACGTTTACTTCTTTTTTATGATATGATTGTATATTTGTAAATTGAAATCATATTTACAAAAATGTATGTAAAATAAAGACATATATATATATATATATAT
>DWAP01001534.1:0-15581 GCA_018230625.1 Heliconius eleuchia
TTATGAAGAGTGATGAATACGAAACTGGCAAAGACTATAACAACTTACTTGGTGCATAAGGTTTTAGCAATATATATGTACATATTTGTTTGGTTTTTTGTAATTCTTCATATGATACATCAAACTGTTGGGCACCGAGAACACCGCAAAACATAGTGCACAGTAACCAAACTGCATTCACACTCATTATTACATATTGCACGTCCTGAATTATTTGAAACAACATCTCACGCACTATTTATTATCTTATTTTTTCAGTAAGAATAAATAAAATATGGCATTTTAGAAATAGGAAATGAAAGATAAATGTTTTTTGCACTAAACAGAATAATAAATACTTACTTTTTTTCGAATGTATAAAATCACTAATCGTGTTACAGAAAAGGTTGTAGCAATTTCGTGAAATAGACTTACTACAATCTGTAAACAAAGGTTAATTAGTAGTGGATATAGGTTTTGTATAATTAGAATTATATAAATTACATGATTATTTTTACTATTGTTAAAATAATACAGAAAACTTATAGAATCCCGATCGGTAATTATCAAAATGTAATCGCGAAAATAAAAAAATGTAGGGAGATCTATATTTTTTTATTTATAATATACTTACAATAAAACTGAAAGTTTTTTGCACACAATCAATTAAAGATAATAGTAATTTGTATGACTTTATGAAATCTTCATTGTTCGCTCGTTCGTGAAATTTTACCAAATCATTATATTTTTCTTGCCAAAATATACCATCACATAAAAAATACTTTGGGAAGTAAGTTATATTCAACTTAGCATATTTTATAAGAGCTGTATTTAGATATCTTGTTCTTAAAGTTACAAATGCAATTATTACTAAAGCAAGTGCCATGTCATACATCAATTGCAATAAAATCACAAAAATAGTGAGCGAAATTATAGCAGCAAAATAGTTGTATTTAAAAGTAAAAAAATACACGAAAGTAGTTATAAATGCCACCGAAAACAAGCAAGCGCAGCAAAAGAGATATATTTTGTTTAAAATGTTTCTCATGAATTGAGTCTCTCTGATATTTAAAAGTACGTCCATGTCAATACACTTCTTTGACAGCTCCACACCAGACCGTTGACTAAAGACCAAAACATTAGAAATCCATATATTTTGTGAGATTATAAACAATAACATTCCAAAATATTCAACGCTTTTATATTCTAGATGAAAAAAATATAGCTTATAATAAAAGAAACATCCAATAATGTTCCAAATTATGGCAAACAGAAAACCTTGGCATATTTTTTTTATTGGCTTGCTGATTATTTCTCTGTCATTTGCATGAAACCTGAAAAATGCTGGTGCTCGAAATGGCAACGTATAAACACTATTAACATAACCTGCATATTGTTTTGCAAGATACTCTCTTTCTGTTTCCATTTTAATATTAAGAAAAAACGTGTGTTCTACACTTAGAAACTGAACGACCATAACTGTCCAGCGCCAATTAACTACTCTATTAAATTAATAGATGATTTTACTTCCCCTGGGCCTAAATTAATCGATAGTATTAGCAAGATAAAAAAAATAAAATATTTAATTGTGATTGCTTTCCGATATCGATTTCCAGATCAGTTTAGAATTATGAACATACTAAGTTATGATTCTTCTGGAGTTAGATTTATGTAAAGAAAATAAAACACATAAAAATGTTTTAATCTGTATATATTGCTTATCAATACACAATTACAAGAGAGTTTCCAAAATATGAAACTACAACTTGACAATGAATTCAAAATGCTATTAAATGCAAAAGATGTGCAGTTAAAACCAAGGCATTGCGCAATCACAATACATGGAACAAAAATATGATAAGCTAACATACAATATAACGTTCAGGTCAAGTCTTATCCAATTATAAAAAATATTATAACAATTTTAACTTCTTTAAAAATCTCATATACACTAATTAGGTACAACTAAAATATTTAGTGTTATTTTAATTTTTCACTACTATTTGCTAATTTAGACATATTTACAATTTCATATTATATCCACAAGATTCGCTGTGAAAGCGCAAATGAATCAAAATTGAGCATAAGAAACTAAAGATATTTAGTATCAAGTAAGAAAAAAATTTACAAAGTTGATCTCGATGTTTAGTTATGCTATAACGATTGACACCCATAATAACTTAATTACACACTTAGATAGATCTAACACGCACACACACTCACAGCACATACTGTATCCCCGATCGACTCTATAATTTAAATAATATAAATATTTCTAGAAATGCATTTTAACTTGGTACGACTTTCGTCAACCCGTTGAAGGGTTGCAACAAATTCAAAGTGTTACATAAGTACCAACATAGAACAAACACAACATTAAGTACATTAAACTTGTGACATGTATTACCACAAAATGTTAATAATTTGAGAGAATTAGAAGCTAATATCACTAAACGAGGAAAAAATTTCCTTATTATTGAGTTTTTATCAAGGCCTTATTGGCAATGATTTAGATTTATAATATGATTTGGACAAAAACCGTCATCCAAATCATAATCTACGCTTCGTTTCAAGCCAGCGAAAATTGTAATACTCGCACACGATGTACTCTATGCCGACCAGTCCAATTCAATTGACGCTGATTTGAAATGAAACTTACAAAATAATGTCAATAATATTAGAAATATCTATGAACTAAAACTAATTGTTACGTTGAAATCTAAATCTAAACTTATCATTAGTCCCGTACCATCACCAAAGATTGCACATAATACCCGATACTTTGATTTTTAATTGCAGTCATGCCTTTAGTCAGAAAAGGCCAGGGGAGTTTTCGACTGTGAAAAGGTATTTATTTAGAACAGTTGATGTTCTTTTGATCCAAATCGCAGAAGGGTTACGAATTGATATAATACCTACATTAAGTTTGGAAGACAGCGTATTTGATAATTATATAAATGTTGCATAATCTAAATTAACATGCGCACTGGGATGTAAATGTCTTTTACAAATTATCAACGGACGGAATGTTTCTTTTTAATTTTGTACGAACAGTTACTGACAATTATATATTAAGTACTAATTCAGTACAAAATTGCTTATAATATTAAAATTAATTATGGACTGGCATGGGAAGCTGGCCCAGTAATTGATTTGCAAATGTTGCATTTGTAAACTTGAAATGTCGTTTATCGTAAAATTTTAATAGAGCAGGAGAATAAGGATGTTGTTTTTTAAGATGCATGTAATGTTCTTCAGGTTCCGATGTAGTGTGACCGCATTCTTCACATACATACATCTGGAAATAAAAAATTATAAAAGTTAATTGATTGTTTATATATGTGTAATGTTTTTGGCAGCTCTCTTTCCATAACTAAATCTTATAGGTTCTTATATTTTTAAGAATTTCATAATTTAAAAAAGAAATAAATGCAGATTATGAGAGGAAATATACCTTTGTTCTTCTTTCCTTGTAGGCGTAGGAATGCTGAACTCCGTGAACTTTCAAACAGTGAGATTCCAAGGAACATCTCTGGGTAAAAGACTTCTCACACAGATTGCACTTGTAGGGACGTACTCCAGTATGCGTTCTAGTGTGTCTTTTAAGATCGAAAGTATCGTTAAATCCTTTGCCGCAAAAGGTACAAAGATATCGTTTTACATCTGAATGACATTTCATGTGTCTATTCAGCAGTCTCTGTAATGTAAAGTTCTTAGAACATACTCTGCATACGAACTTAGTTGGATCATCCTCACTAACTAATACTTGTTTATTCTTTTCCTCTTCCCGTTGCCTTGCATTAGCTTCAGTTGCTAATGGGTTTTTAACGCCATGCCCACCATTAATGAATTCCAATGGGAGTTCAGCTGGTAGTCCTAGCTGTAAAGAAAAAAAATACTATTACAGTATGATCACCTCTAAGACAGTTTATATAAGTAAGAAATGTAAATATAATATTAATAAAGCTGAGCTTAATCAAGTGTAGCTGTCCTCTTTATTGGTATTATATACTATAATTCTAAAATTGCATAGGTAAAAGCATATGTTGATTCAGGCTCGGCGTTTTTAAAGATTTTTGTTATTTATTTTCAATGTTATCAACATACTTTAATTATTAATAGATAACACTGAATTGCTGAGCTTCGCCTTACAATCAATTAATGCTTACCCTCTGTTGCAAGATTTGAATTTTGCTATCGTTGACTGAGCCTTTCTTGAGACTTACAGCAGCAGCTGGACTGAGTGAAGATGTTTCGATGTGACTGGCGCCGTCCAACGAGTTGTTTCCACCCGGCGATGGCAAGGAAACACCTGTAGGTGAGTCCAGATCCAAAGGATGATTTGCGTAAGGGAATCCTGGAGATAACATTTGCTGCCGTTGTTGAAGTTGCACATGAATTTGAAGTTGTTGCATTTGGCCTTCATTATGTGGAATCAGTCCGGGGTTAATATGCATTAATAAATCGGGTCTTTCTTTGCCAAATGCATGAGCGACGGTAGGTTCTTGGCTTGCTATTGCATAGTATTGCCTACTTAAATTGACTTGCTCCGCTAAAGTTTCTATATCAACAGCATTATGTACTGAGTCTGGTGTAATTGAAGATGATTCTCGCAATTCAGTGTCAAGCGATTCAACATGATTATTAAGTAAACTGGCGAAGTCCTCAGTAGAATCGGAAAAATTGCTTAATATTCCTTCATTCTGAGCAAAAGTTAAAGTCGTGTAAAATTGATTATTGTCTATGCCATCCTCGCCCATATCGACAACCATGGAATCATCAAAATTTCCGTAGTTTCCTATAGCTCCAAGATTTTCAATTTTGTTTTCATAGTCAATTTCTTCATCTTTTAAGGCTATCCCATAATTTGCATTCTGCATTAATGAGTATTGTTTGCTTTGTTCTGTAAAACTAGTATGTGTATTGTCTGTATTTTCGCACTCCATATTGAAACCATTGATAATATTAAATTCGTTTGAAAAGTTTCCATTGGCATTATAAGTATTTTGACCATTTTTAGTAGATGGACCCAAGGTTTCATAAAATGGTGGAAGACTTCCAGTTGGTGGGCTATTTGGTCCATAATTTGACCGACCATCACGACCGTTTCCACCACTACCAGATCCTCCTCCTAAAGCTCCTCCTCCACCTGATGATGGGGCTGCACTCCCAGAGCTAGAACTGAAGCTTCCTGAACTTCCACTATTCTGCGTATTTCCACTTGAACTATTTCCGCTTGTTGAACGCCCGTGGCCAGCTGCAGCATTGATAATACCGGGAACTTTACCCCCAGGACGATTTCGTAATACTAAAACAGGTCTGGCTAAAATGCCATTAGCAATTTTAGAGCTGCTAGTCCTTCTTTGTTCTCTTATTTTCTTTTCAGTCTCTTCGTCTTCAGACTCACCCCTTTTTTTTGCAATAACGTAATCAATGGGTTGATCTTGTTCCGGTTCAGAAGAAGGCAAAGTAGGTGGAATAGTTACATCTGATAATTCTTTTTTATTATCACGAAATTGTGATTGAGAAGGTGTTCTTTGTATTACGGAAACTTTTTGGCAGGTGACATTACTATCGATACCAGGAGATGGAGCAGTTTCAGGTGAAGGTGAAGTTCTAGATGGTAAAACTACTGGCTCAGTTTCTAATAAGTCTTTTTCCTCTTTGATAAGGGGTTTGTCATCATTTTTTTTATCTTCTGCTACAACCGGTAAATATTGTTTTCGCTCTGCTTGGGTAAGCACATGTATGCCTCTATGGCTACCGTACGGGATTTCGCCACCGAGTATTGATGAAATAAATCTCCTAGGTTCTTTAGTACGTCTTTCTTGTGCAGTTTTGGCGTTGCACTCTCCAAATACATCCCGATCTGAAATAAAGAGATAAATTTGTTATTTTTGAGTTTAAATATAAAGTGTTCGTAAATATTTAAAATATAGGCTATTTTAAAACAAGTTTTTGTGTAATCTATTCTTGTTCGTTTATAACGTATTCGTATAACGTCGGCATAAGGCCTCGGTGACGTCACTGGTATGTGCCTCCATAACGGTAATACTCGCCTTCGCATACACACCTACAAAGCTGCCGAAGATGTGTATGTGTTTGTGTCATAGTAATTATTAATGTTTGTTAGGTGACATCCTGATAATTATTGCTATGTAGATTTTTTTTATAAATAACTTTGATGTGATTGGTTATATTTTTGGTAATATTTTAATTTTAATTACTAAGTAATATAGAATGCTCAAATAAAGAAGGAAGTGCTGCTATTAAAATTTGTTAGTAGCAGACAAATATGTGTAGGTAGTCAGTGAAAGTCCCAAGGTTGATCAAAACGAGTTCCTTTGCCCTTTCTCAGCTTTTGTTAGGGACCCAAGGACGATGCTTGCATTGTTGCGTCCTCTTTTTGTTTAATTTCCGTAATTGTATGCGTCTGAGCGAGCGATCGTGACATTATTAACTAGAATTTTAAATCATCCATACAACACCGTAGCCTGGAAAGATATTAAAACTACAAACTAATACGCTTACTGTAAATTTAGAAAACTATTAAACATTTTATTTTTTAATGTAAGTTATTTTAATTATTACAGTAAAAGAAAAAAAAGGAAAAATTAAAATTTTCTTAAGCAATAAATTGTAAAATGATATTTGCTTTACATACTCAAATATGTTTTTTGAAAACCATTACAAAAATTCTTTGGATAATAATAAATATGTATTCACAAAGTACACTTCCACGTTCACATTACTAAATAAATAATTTGAGTTCTTAACCTTCACTATCGAATCAAATATTTACAATGTATTTCTAGTTTGAATATATTTTTCTATTCACTATCATTAAAAGGCCTCTGGCTTTAATATTATTAAAAGAATTGTGTAATATTATTAAAGAAAAATTGTAGAGAAGAGATAGTATAGAAACTACTATGTAGATTTTCAGTATTGAATAATTTGAAGAACAAAAGATTACCTGTATAATAAATTAATCTGGTATTATATATAAGCGTATAAAGACTAACTATTAAATAAGATTATACTTTAAAATGTTGTAATAACTTACTACACACAATAAATATAAAATAAGACATTTAATGTCGAAGTAAGTCTATAGTACTATGATTAGCATTCTCCGTCTCTTACATATTGTCAACCGTCCAGGTAAGAATCGTAATGAGGAATTCGTTCACAATAGAACCAGTTTTACAGATTATATTTTAAAATTTAACTATTTGTATGTCTGTTTCAATGAATTTCTTAAAATATATCTTATTATTATATTTTAAAACGTAATCACAAGAGTTATCACATATTCTTTAAAATTTCCTTTGTGATCTGTCAATAATATTAAGTTTAAGCGATGTACTGACTAAGATACTTAGCATTGAAGTCATTGTTAACGAGCTCTATTTAAATAGTGCGGTTTTTATTCTAAAACGGTAAGTCAAGGCCCCGTAATTACCATGTCCATATCTATTCAGTTACTCGCTGTTTCCTGTCGAGAAACTGTATGAGCAACCTTGAAGGCGAGCACTCATTATTTGGCCATTATGTTTCAGTTAGCCTTCTGCAACCTTCATATAGATTTTTGAATATTCCTAATTCTTTTATTATATTTAGTTATTAAGGATTTTATATGTATTTTTAATAAAACATACGCGTATAATAAGTTGTTTGGAAAGTTTTAGGCATTTTACTCAATTATTACATTTTAATATTGAATTATTGTTTGTTAATTATAAACACATTTTTATATAATTACTTTTTAAAAATATATCTTTATATTACAGTGAACCGTTACCCGTAATTAATATGGTAATTTAGCAAAGTATGACGATGACATCGCACAAACAATTATTTCGTCATCACATTATGTGAATTTAATGTGCTGAACGCATTCTGTGGCTGATATTAAATGGTGGAGGTTTAGTACAATTATTAGTTCATTAATCATTGCCAAAATACAATTTTAATATGCCAAAGTTAAGATTAGTTTTAGCTTTTTCTAACATTACTTTATGATTGATGCATTACATACGGACTTATTACCTTTTTATTTAAATATATATAATATGACTACGGTATTGACCTCGGCCCCTTGTTTCTTTGGACTTTGCAGCAATAGTTTTTTAGTTCACAGAATTACATATTGGCCATTAGCCTCAGCAAAATGGCTTAAATGAAACAAGTTGTATCTATGTATATAACAAAAAAGTAGCAAGCAACAACGGGCAAACTAGCATGTCCTTGTGTTCGGGGTTATCGGACGCGTGTAGCATTTAAAGTATTAAAACGTAAGACAGCTATGAAGAACCGCTTTAAGCAGGGTACATAAAATTCCGTTGAATCTTTTTTTTTCCATAAACATAAATAAGTAACGATAGCGCACGGAATATTAAAGATGTGGGAGTATACGCGGTGACGGTCAGTTGAGAGGTCGTCAAAACATTTTTTTGTGGCTTCACGCTGTATCAATCAAATGGTAATGATGGCCGAGGCTACCTAAGAACGTAGTGTTATTTATAACAATCTATTTCCATTACGACATTTCCGTTCCGAACTTCCCGCTGATCTCTGGTTGAGTGGCGGAACTCAACGCCACGCTTTGCCTCGAGCGGTGAAATGAAAATCATCAACGTACCGGACCCACAAACGGCTATGTGCCTGCGTTGCGACTGGCCCCAAAAAGGAATTGTAATGTTCAAAATATTAATATTAACATATAATTTCAAAACGGCGTATTCAAAAAACTGTAAGTACTGTAAGTAAGTGTAGCATAATAACATTTTGTAATTTTCAATAATCATTATCAATATACTTTCTTAATTAAAAACATTTAAATTTGCAGTTACTAAATAGCTCTGTGGATATTTTCAACATAACGCCGTACAAAAAGTTCCATTTAGTACTTCTTGTCTCTAAACGAACGGCTACAAAAACTGTTCAACGCTTTATTATTACTTTGATCACAGCGTGAATCACAACCAGATTTGGCAAGGGTTAATGACCCAAATATGTTTGTCGAAGTTTTCAAGGCTAACGCCGAATAAATTGGTTTGCTAAACAGAAAAAAAATCCGGTATCTAAGAAGGCAATCCAATCATTTGTTTTAGTTGTTAGTCTTCCTACTCGATGGAGGTTATTTCGAATTTATTATGTAAGCCATCCGTTAACTTTGCTGTTCATTTATTTTACATATACACTATATACAGATGTATATGGAAATGTGAAAATGTAATAATAAATCATAGTTTGTTTTTTTTATTATTATTATATAAACAGTGAATCTACATATTTTATTGCATTCTGTAAATTAAAAATATTTAAGTCGTTACAGGTTCCGTATTTTGGAACAATAAAATACTTAAGTGGAACGTTTGAACATTATCTTCAAAAGTAAGCAAACGTGGGCGGCATTCAAAAAATTGCTCCAAAATACCTACACGAAATGATTATCTTTTGTAGCGTGACACAACAATGGCAGAGATGACCTTAAGTCTCGGTATATATACTTGCGCAATACTATTTTTATTTACAGTTTAAAAGTTACAAATTTACAAATTTATTACTTTTATGGATATATCTAACATAATTTCAGAGATAATACGATACCCGATACTCAATTTACAATATAATTTACGTGCTTCTATGTTTTGAAAACTGTATCTTTTTTTGCCGTTTTTTAATATTTTTTATGTGTAATGATAATAAGTTATAATTAACTAAATACTGTCAAACCTTTAATCTTTAAAAAATCAGTGTTTAAATTTTAGTTTATTTCAAAAAAGCAACGCTGTTAAAGGTAATGGCTTCCACAGTTCCCATCAGAGGGAATGGTAATTTTTATTGTTTTCACTAAACACAGGTTCCGGTGAAGTTGGATATCGTCATAACATACACTTAGTCACGAAGATCATTTCTTTTTTATATATTCAATTAAATAGTTGAGATAGCATTACTATGAGAATAAAAAATAAAAAAAATAAGAAAATTATACGTATATTTTTTTCTATTTAATTTTATTTTAAGTTAAAAGAATTGTCATATAAACATGTGAGAAAACGAAGACAAGAATACATTAGAAAAACAAGATAAAACAGAAAAAAAACATGAAGTGTTTATTATATTCATTAAGTCAATATAAACTGGATCTGTATAAGTCCTGCAGCTGTACGAAAGTTATAATGAACTCAAAATAAGAACTTAAACATACGCACTTGCCTTTTCTGTAACTGCAGTACAATTAAATGAGCCCGCATCTCGTCATTTACCAGCAAAACCGGTGATTTAAATATTTTTAAGAAGACATGTGTGACCGTTCCTAGAACATGCTACACGTGCAAACCATCTTACGCTGAGTGCGGACACGCAAAAAACAACCAACCGACCGACCACCTTAAGTGGTATCTAATATAGTATAATACTTTATTTATTAGTTGACACATTTTTGTATTTAACTATACAAGAAATAAAATAACAATTTCAAAATAAGCAATTTATAAATTTCTCGTAAGTCTTTCATTTTCTAAGAAATATTAATTCAATGACTGTTACTTTTTGTATTAAGATAAGTTTTACTCCTTTATCAAATACACTTTTTGAGAATACTAAAAAGACGGCTAAAACCAACACAATGGTCGCGACACAATAGCTAGTAAGTCGGCCATATGGATTAATGTTTCTTTAAGATAATCTAAACCATTTTTACTTTGGCAACAGGTAAATGTTATTATTTAAATATATATTTCTGTATAGTAAGAACATAAAGAATAATATAGAATATACACAAAAACAACCAATTCTCTTGTTTTAATACACCAAAAACACATTTTAAAAAAATGTCAAATAGTTAAGTTGATATTTTTTATCTACGTTAGCTTGTCTTAAAATTGGTACTTTTAATTCGTTAGAAATACATTTAGCCATTTTTTTTTAAATATTCTTTGTTTATACTTACTTTAATATCGCTCAAGTTATGATAAGGTTATGATGCATCAAAAATAAGGTTATGATGTCAGAAAATAGTTATCGACGTCGTAAGTCCTGTTACTAGTTTTTCGTTATGTTTTTTTTTATATTTTATACCTGTTATTATTAATATATCAAATATTAAATAAATTTTGTTGATATTAAACAAACAAGATTCGTGGAAGGAGACACTTCTAATGACGCGTTGAAATCTTTTGTACTAGGTAGGCGATAAGGTTCTTAAGAACTGAGTTTAAAAACTTTTACCATAATAAGAAAAACAATATTGCTGTGATGAAATCATTTTCTTTAATTTCAAGTGACTTTTAAAAAATTTTTTTAAATGCAGTACGAATTAAGTTAAAAATAGTATATCAAGTTAAAAGTAATGACGAGACTTATCCCCTTAGGTTTCTTCGCCCCTATTTTATTTCACTTGACCTTAACAACTTGCCCTTTATACAGGTGTCATTCCACCTGGAATTACGACGTGCTCGGTACTCGCTATTTATGTCGAATGTTCCGATAATAGGAATGCGGGCTGTAAGTAACGGCGCGATCGATCTGCCTTTGTTTTCGCGAATCTTTAAACTACTTTAATACGAGTATAAATAAATATACTTTTAACCTCAATTTATACGTTATATATGTTTATAGGTATTGTATATGCTTTGTTTAGCGTCACGCTGTATCCCGTTTGCAGGTTAGGCTGAGGGAATCTAATGAACCTAATGAACACTTCATCCCTCATTTTCCACCGAATTCTGGAGACATTACGTGTTGTGTGGAGGAAGTCAAAGTTATTTACCTCGACACCAGACCGAAGAAATGAATAAATTAAATATTTCATTTCCTCAAGCGGTAATCGAACCCACAACCTGTCGCGCTTACAGTCACACTTTGTGACCCTGCGTCATAACTGACCTCAATCAGTAATTTATGTTATATATGTATTTTGAATACATTCAATACTGAATAAATCGCGATAGGCTTTGATGCCGATTTCGTTTTAATGATTCAATGTCAACGTTCTTGTAACTGTAACGGTCCATAGTTAAAAACAGTAGGTTTATGCAAACTGTGAAACGCATTGTAGTTAATATTGAAATGACAGAGATCGCGGTGAGTGACCCAAATACAAAGCGACGGCCGGAAACGCGCCATTGTGCTGCAATCATTGACACCTCGCATCACAGTTCCTGTCGTGAATACACTTGCCATATATAATTCAATTTGTCATTTATCTATATATATGTATATATGTATTTGTTGTGGACTGTATATAATTCATAACCATCATTAAATAAAGTGAATACATTAGAACAATAATAGTATTGAACTTGCTAAATAATCTTTAATTTAATAATATTTGTTCAGACGTGTTTATTACTACTAATAAGAGAAAAAAAACAAATATAGATGTGCTATTACGTTTTTACTTTTATTTAACATTTAGCAACTCTAATTAAATAATATCTAAAAATATCTAAAATTATCTTTTTAATGTATTTAATTTTACCTGATAGCTTGTATTTGTCATACACATAACCATATTAAGATGTTGATAATTTGTATACATCTAACGAACGTACAGTATTAAAATGTCAATGTTCTGATGCCCTTGAGTCTGCACTTGGAATCGTATTAACAAACGGTCTTTGAATAAAAAAACTAAGAGTACGGTTTATTCTTCTTTTTCAATCACGGTGTTCTAAGCATTATACGTTTATTATTACGGTATGTGGGTAGGTATTGAATTTTTAAAGATATAGATATTTTTCTATATTAACAATAAAATAACAACGCTATACAAGTTTTAGCGCACAAGTGCGAATTAACAAACAGCGGAAAGACGCAAAAACATGACAGTTATATCAGTGATTCACGTTCTGTAACTACCTGACACCGTTAATATCCTTGGTGACGTTTCATTCTGTTTGCTCTCATATTATTTAATACTCTTGCTTGGACTCCTCAACTAGATTTAAACGATTTTTCAGTTGTATTATCCTTTTTATCTATAGCCAGATATACAGTGCATAACAATCAGTACGTATTAAATTGTTTAAAGTAAGTTGACAAAATAATATAATGCGAAAGATCACGCAAGTCACACATGATCGCAGTCACACAGGTAGACGTTTGTTAGCTTAGCGTGCTCAAGAACAGGATTCTATCTGTGTGATCCTTTTTTTTGGTTTAGCGAGTGGCCGTTATGGAGGAAGCAAAAAATAAATATATCTTCCATAGATTTTGTAGTACAACTTCTTATATATTTTGTCAAAGTACACTTCATAAAGAACTATATAACTTATTACCTATTTTTGTTTATTTTAATTCTTACCAAGCTGTTATATACAATCAAAAAGTGAGCGGTATAATTTACAAATCTATTGAATTCAACCTCTTTATGTACAACGTTTCAAAATATCTTGAATTAAAACTCACCAAGACAATCTCTATCCTTCTTAGAGAGAAGAGGTATGGGACCATCGTCTAGAGGAGAGCCAGGACACAGCGGGTCACCTTTGCCTAGAAGCTCCTGACCCTCCTGTAGCCCGAGTTGCTGCTCGTGCAGCCGTTTCTTTATAAGGAATATCTTCGGCATGTTTACTCGCTAATTAACACTGCACTGGATCCTTTTGTTCGTGTTTATCACAAGTTCTATTATAATGTATCACCCCGTCCAAATATCGACACAAGTTAGCATCATAACACTACACGGTAAGTCTCCTCGCTGTTCACTGTGTGCGGGGCAGCTAGCGGCACATCCAGTACCGTTGGCCGCTGCGAAAGGACTGAGAGCTTGTAGGTGTGCGGTGCCCGCGACACCGTTGCCCGAACAGGTCCGCCCGCGCCCGCGCCGCGCCGCCCGCCCCTTGCGCCCGCGCATCTATCTCAGCTACTTCTGTTCACATCACATATACAGATTCCAGTAAAAGTGCTCGCAACTCGCATACAGACGTCCCGACGTAATACTAATAATACCGTATGTTTTTTAAAGCGCCATTGTTTTTTATTGATGTAGGCGTAGATGTAGGAAATATTTATTTATATATTTGAACATTTTATTATGTTTATGTACATTGTATGTCTTTATATTATTTTTTGTTTTGCATGTATGCAAGACATTTTACATCTTCAAACTTATCTAGAGTCAAAAAAAAATGTTTAATAATTGTTAATTACTAAATGTAAATGGTTTAGTCATAACGCCGTGAAACACAGATGAAAGAGGTATTTTGAAATTTGTGTCACACGAATCATCGTATGAATCACAAAAAAAAATTATGTGAACCATGATGAAGTCAATGTATGATTATATTAACTCACTTTATTTGAAAATGAAAATATAATTTTATATAGGATACCTAGAATAGTAGTAGGATACAAGAAAAAGGGAGAACGGAGTGTTTTAACACTAGGTTCCCTCTTCCTACCCTGCAGTGTGCAGAATACAGCGTGAAATTAATTGTATTTGATAGAATTTAATTTTAAACAAGAAAAAAGGAGATATTTATGTGATTTTTATAAACAATACCTACTAATAAATAGATTTCTTATAATTTTGCCGCCTTACACAGAACAGAACATTTGTATACCAATTGCCATTAAACTTGTATATTCTTTAGTTTTAACATTATTCAAATGTTTCATTTCAAAAGATTCAGGTACAAGTCTCACAATGTTCGGTGTCGGTCGCCCTTTATGTTAAGGAAGGATTAGTTGCAAACGAAATCCCTTAGACGGAAAGCAATCAGCGCCGGGTATTCATAACAACTGAACGAACGGGGCTCCACAAAACGTGTTATAAAATACGAACAATAAGTTTTATTATCTCTTTTGTGTTAACCAATGTTTCGAAACTAACAATATAATATTTTTGTTCTTTAATTAAAACGGCCTAAGATAGCTTTGGTTATGAGTTAGTGACATTTTATGATAGGAACTGTTAAAATGTCTCTTTATAATTTTTTCTGTCGTCGGGACTCATAAAATATTCGCAACTAAAGAAAACATCAAAGGATGATGTTTTTTTTTAAATCCCCTTCTACATATCGGAAATAACAAGTTTCTTTGAACATGGATATGTCTTAAGGTTTCCGGCTTTATGTATTCAAATGATTATTTATCAACTTGTACTTCCGTCAGTTTAAAAACGTCGTTCAAGTGCTATTAATAACACCTCAAGTGAAAATTTTCTCAATAATATTTGTTCCTAATACCAAGAAACTGGTATTTTAAAAATTTTAGTCAGGATCTCCAGTTATTTTATATAAAAAAAGAGATTATTCTGGTCGAGGTCTTTACAAACAGTTTCTTAATGTAGAGTCCCGCGAAAACGGTTTAGTTTTTTGTGACTTACTGGTATACTCATTGTGAGTAAGCGAGAAGAGCCTTTATCGAGATTAACCGCTCCTTCGTTTATATGTATGTGTGCGTTACTCGGACGTTTGTCTTTTGAGATTTATTTAAGGTTTCTCAAAGTTGGAGATAATAGATTATTTCACATCGCTTAACTGGCTCTGCTTAGTATTCTATTTGTATCCTCTTTGTATATGTAAATAATAAATTACATTTTTAAACATTTTTAAAGTGTTAATCCACACTTAGGAAATATAAATACTTAT
>DWAP01001535.1:0-15576 GCA_018230625.1 Heliconius eleuchia
GCGGGTTCGAGTCCCGCTACGTTCAAATTTTTATACGTTTTCTAAATAAGTAAAATTCACATCTTTTTATAGATATTCGTATAGTTCGGGCGAAACCGGTTATTCCAGGATGAAAAGTAGCCTACATGTTGCTCCACAACCACCTTTATCTTTAGTTCAATACTCATAAAACACGGTCCGGCTGTTCCGGAGATTAGCACTGACAAACCGTAAGACAAGAACATTTTTTTTTGTGTTTGATTATCGTGTAAATGACTGCACTTAAATAAACACGGATATTTTGGACGCAGACACAGACATTTCAATTTTATTTATATGTATAGATACTATTTCCTTTATGATAGATTTTAAGTCTATTGTAGTCGTATATAAAAATATTGGAAGTATTCTAAGTTTTCTATTTAATAATAATGTCACAACACACTTATATACTTATATAAATAGCTTCAAATTAAATATTTATTGAAACACTACGACTGTTTCTATTTAAACTTTTTCTGAGTAACTGTTTTGAATTTTTTTTTGTCATATTTTTAGTTTAAAACTATAAAGGAAAGATGTGTCTCATGATGTCGGCAGTCTAGCCGGTGTAGTATACCTGTAGTACTTTTTATGTCATAAAACATATTATTAGAAATCGAGAAATCACTTAATCTGCTCGGAAACTCAGCGGGGCAATGAAAACGTGGCCTTATATGAGCCGACGACAACTCTTGATGCCTTATTTATCGATTAAAATCTCCACAATACATTCCTCGCATGCTATCTGGGACATTAGGTGGAATTCATGAACACAGTGACGGCGGCACTCCAATTTACTATTGATGGGTTCCGTTATTACTAAGGCTTTACTATCTGTCTGTCTTTCTGTCTGTATCGCACGAACCGTGATAATAAGGTAACTGAAATTATTCCGCCACTCAACACGCAATGCCTCCAGCACTCTGCGGTAAGTGTGGAACAGAGTGTCTTGACACTAGGTTCCCTCTTCCTACCCTACTGTATGAGGGATACAGCGTGAAGCTGATTTGATTCATTTTTTAAACTTCAAAACATGAACCTGACGCATGGCCTTGTCAAACGAGATAACTGTAATATTTGATATAAAATCATTTTTCCCTGTATGATTTGATCGTTAAACCGTCGTCGTTACAAGTACAACTCAGGAGTGCTGCAGAACATATTATATAGTGATAAGACAGATAGAGTGATCTCATAAAAATAACATTAATAATTAGGGAATTTGTAAAACAGCGCTTTCCATTTTTTATCCTTTTGTACTCTCCTGAATTGTGTGTAGCCCTTGAACTTGAAAAGTGGTCGTTCTCACGCGCAATTTTTACCACACGCTTGCTTTCTGGGTGTATCGACACCCATAATAATATCATATAGCCCTATTGATTATAACGTAAAGATTTTTAATGAATTACTTATGGAAAATGAAGATTTAGCATGAATAATGGGGATGTTGTGTAGATTATGAGTCCACGATAACAGTAGTAACTAGTACAAGAATTTAAAAATAGCTATACTAGCATCTACCGACGAGCCGACAGACGAAGAGAGAACTTATTAGAAGAATATTTTCATCAAGATGATCTCCAAATTGTTGAGGATTAAGAAGAACTTTTGTCTCATCTCTACGAAAATACGTTGTAAATGAAAATAGAAAAAAATAAATATTTGAAAATTACTGAGAAATTAAAAATTTAAGGTTCTTTTTTCATACTTGTGAGGAAGAGATTCTATATTTATTTTAATATATAATTTATTAAAGTTAGCCAGATTAAGAGCAACAACACTCAATAAAAAATAAAAACTTTGGTTTGTATTTGGATTTCATTTTGTTATAAAAAAATATTTGTTTCGAATTTTTTTACAAAAATATATACAAATAACTACATATATCAAAACTTACAAGTAAAGGTAAGTTGTTGACAATTTCTTACAATTAATTAATAATTTCATTACTTTTAAAAATAAGGTGTTTTTGAGCCCATTATGGTCTAAGAGGGTTATGTAATTCATTATAGCTCTTAGGCCAGTCGTGGCGCAGCGGCACGAAGTATGACTGGAAAGCCGAGCCGGTTGTGGGTTCGTTCCCCACTCGAGGAGATCAAATATTTACTTAAATTTATATTTCAAGTTCCTTGCTCTGATATCGAGGCAAAGCGCGGCGTTGAATTCTGCCACTGAACATGCAATACCTGCAGAGTTCAGCAGAATGTGGGGAATGGGAATCTTAACACTAGGTTCCCTCTGCCTACCCTACTGTGTGCGGGATACAGCGTGAAGCTGATTTATAGCCCTTAAGGATTAAGCAACGCTCTACATGGTACTTACTCTACGAGGTGGAGCAAGCTTTCACTCAATACATATATTTGCATGAATAGGTTATATTTGAATCTATGACAAAAATAAGACCACGTGACTATAAAAGAAGCAATAGCATGTTTTTTATACTTGACATGAATTTACTTAACACGTTGTGATGATATAGTTTCTTTTATTTCACTGCCCTAAATTATTTGTACCTGACCAAGCTAACAAAAATATTTAAAGTATACACATTTAAACCAAATGGAATCGAACTTATATTCTAGTGATGAAAGTATATAAGGTGTGGTAATCCCACACCTTATATACATTATAAATTTAAAACATATTTAACTCTACAATTCCAGGATAATGGAACCTCGTAACGCTTGTTTACTCCAGCTACATTAGACCTCCTAGGACCAATCTCTACAAATTAGATTAATCTTTATAAAAAAAATATATATTAAAGTGAATAGTTTTATAATAGTAATAGTATATATAATGTAATATTGGCGTGGCGATGGCGGTGGCGGTAGTCGCAGTCACCAGTTGTCGGCTGATTGAAATGTCACGGCGCGGGCGCACGCCTGCCGTGAAATCGTTAATGACCACTCACAAGCAGGGCTGAACTTAAAATTATACTAAATATTTGTTTTCAACGGGAACGAAATGTCTTAACACTAGGTTCCCTTTGCCTACCTTGCTGTGTGCGAGATACTGTGTGAAGCTGATTTCATTTATTTGTTTTCATACAATTTAACTACGGGTTGTTAATAATTAGTAATCATTATTAATTATTAATAACAGTCTTAAGCTATAGAGAAAAAATATGTAGAAAGTTGAGTAGAATGTATTGACGATCATTATGTTGCATCAAATATACTATTATAGAACGTATATAAAGTATTATTAACATATCGCTTTGTAGACTTAATAATTATAATTCCGAATTAATAAATTGTATTTTTCTCACTATTCCATACAATAAAAACCATTGCTAGCAGCCCTGCTCTCGCAGCGTGCGACGACGTCCTCTCGCCACATTCGCGGATCATTATAAAGTCATTTGCGCTGACAATTGTTTACGGACATTTGAATAATTTACATGCGGGCGACGCGTGTGACCACCTGACCACCTCGACTCTACCACACGTTATTTTATCACTTCAAGACTCCAAGGGTCCTCAGACCTCGAACTGCAATTTAGCTTTTGCAAATTAATTTTACTGCGATATTATGGAATGTTGTCACTTTATTTATTTTTTTTGGTAATTTTTGTGTTGTTTTTATTGAAACATCGTTGTAGAGATTATTATAGCTTTGTTTTTCTTCTTCTGTGTAAATTCTTATCAAGAAATCATTCTTATATTATTACTGTTAGTGTTATTAGAAATATTTTAATATATGATAAATGCATAACGTCGCTCCTAATAAGAAACACAATTACTATATTTTTAATGTGATTATCATATTAAAGTTGCACTAACGTCTTTCATACATATCTTATATGAAACTTTTGTAATAATTTCGAATTTGTATTAAGGCGAATTGGGATTTCTAAGCAGTAGGATACCTATGTAGTTATTTTTTTAACTTCACGCTGTATCGTTAATAATCATAATTTATTTGCTTCACCCTGCATCCCGCACCCAGCAGGATAGGCAGAGGGAACCCAGTATTACTTCATTCCTATATTTTCTGCCGAATTCTTAAATCGAACCCACAATCTGTCGCTTTTCGAATCATACGCTAGTGCCTCTGCGCCACGACTGGCCTCCTATAGTTGATAAAGATTTTAAATGCCTACGTCTCAATCATAGGATGCAGGGAAGTTTATAAGATGAGTTTAATGAGATTGTTAACTTGCTCAGTACTTTACTAGAATTAAGTATATTGGAGAACAGAGCATCAATCACGTTGGATGTTTGGCGAGAGCGCGCCACCGCCGCGCCGTGTCGTAACATAATTTTACTTTACCCGATGATAGCATCTCCGAAGAACCAAAGCGTCCTATACTATGCTCACACGATATCACAAAATATTACTATTTCTACTAGAATATTGTATATATTCTGTTCAAATTGATATTTATTCTTATTGATATGGAATTTTTTGATTAAAAATGTGTTATGTCACGGTTCTCGAGTCATAGAGCTCTTGTAAAGGCATAATAGTTGTGCTTACCGATTGGTATACATAATAAAATTGACGAAAAAGTATAATGTTTTAAAGTAACCACCTATTACAGTTTATTTGTCGTTATCAGCGTTTAAAAATCTTATAATCTTAATTAAATTTTTAATTTGTTATTCCGCATTTGCTATATGTGGAATTACTGGAGAAGCAGGTTGATCGTGCATTGAGTGTTAAATGGAGGAACACAACGCCGTGCTTTGTTTATATACTAAAACGAGGAAAGAGTGGGAATCGAACTCAAAACTTTTTAAATATAATATTCTTTACAATAACCCTTCCGGGTGTTCAGAATACGGTCTCGTCGAGGTACAGTCGAGTAAGTCAGCACGGAGCAAAATTTATTAGAAAGCCGATCGCGCCCTCCACCGCTCGCCAATTTACTAATCGTAACTCATCTTAGATAAGCGTAGCATTACCGCGTGGCGGGCGGTGCGGCGCGGCGTGGCGTGGCGGGCGCGGGCCCGACGGTTATCGATGGCCAAATGCTCGTGCCATAATAACGAAGCTAGATCGTTTTAAATAATATCGATCCTGGGATGGTCATTGACCGCCGCTGGTCTATTTGATCTGTATTTAATATATACATATGTATGGCACACCACTTTACATAAAATTTAGATATTTGATAGCAAACAAGAAACTAAATAAATAAGTATATAAAATTTGTAATATAAATAATATATTTCAGTTCAATAGACAATAATAAGGATTATCAAATTGGAAAGGAGGCCAATAAGCGCGACTTTAATTTACGAGGAATTAGTATCGGAATGCGCAGGCGCATGTCTGAACCGTAAAGTTGTAATATAACGAGGTGCAACGCATTAGCGAGCGAGGCTTGTGGGAACAAGCTACGTCACCCTATATAAGCGCCACAATTTTGGTTCTAGCATATGAGAAATTCACATGGATATATTAGTTTATTTTTACCAAATTGATATAATTATGTAAAGTTTGAAATTGTATAGTTTTTTATAATAGGAGTGACAGCTTATATTTAAAATTAGATTAATTTGCTGGTAAAATGGTAATAAAAGGGTAAATGGTTTAAATAGAATTATTTTTTAAGTTACTTTGTCCTGTGCAAAACCTATAAGACGAGTACAATAAGAGTAAATTATAGATATAATGACATCTAATCCATATAGACAAGTTTCCAGTTAGTAAAAATAAAATTCCAAATAGGGAGTTAGAACAATTTGTCACCAGTGTCTTGTATCTCCCTCCAATGTGGGAACATATGTGAAAATAATAAAAAGAAAGAGAAAATAATCAACTGCAGATTCCGAGAAGAGCATGTATGGTGTATATTCTCACGACGCGTCGTCCGGAGCGCCGTGCGGAGCGGGCCTCGCCGTCAATTGATCGTCCTCCAATTAGACAATTGTCCGCTTTACGCCACTTTACACGACACTCGTCTTCATCTCGCGCCTCGTCTGCGCCTGGGAACTGATAATTGTGTTTCGTCTACGGCACTTACCCGAGAGCCTTCGATTTTTTCACAAAATGACTCATCTTTAGTTTCTAACTTATTGTAGAATTCTGCGTTTCAAAGATACCGAAAAAAACAAAAACTAACGATAACTTTCAAAATGTTTCTAAAATAATTGGGTTGCTGGTTATAATTTTGTAAATCGCAGGGACTATGATTAATAGAGCAGAACTAAACCCACAAATCACGATTAAAAAACCGGAGCGCCGGCTCCGTACGCAAATTATTTAATTGTCGCCGCTCCGCCCGCTCTATACTTAGTGGCCATAAATCTAGAGGAATCATCCGCGAATTATTCAAAGGCGCCGCAGCCCCGACGAGCCTCTATTCATCTTCTAAACAAATGTTAGGACCCGGAGTACAATCGAGGCAGCGTTCCTTTGTCCGCTCGAGCGCAAGCGGAACTAGTTATTGTGGCGCGTTGATTCATAGCGGCCTCGTCCTTCCTGCTCTCTGTCAGGTGACACTGGCATCGACGCACGCGCACAGTCGCCGCCGCCTATCGCGCCATCTGCGTGAAATATTCCACCTCCAGTACAATGCTCGCTTATTCACAAGCTTCGTTACTACGGCCAAGTTTGCTTACTCCGATGTAATACGAATCAGATTGTTGCGATCGCGAGTCGAAGGCAAATCTCGGTGGAACAATAACGACCTGCGGCCACGTAATTCACGCCGCTGCGTTCATCATGCAAAATGGTTGCATTTTATATGGAAAAGTAAAAACAACTCAAGGCGATTCGTTTAAGATTGTAAATCGGTCGTCAGCTTCATGAGTTACGTCGCGGGGGTGTACAGTGTTTGCTATCGGAATTTGAATGTACGTGGTGCGGCGTGGAGCGGCGCGGCACGGTGGTAGTGCGCGGGCGCTGCGCCGGACAGATACGCATCGTCTTGTTAGCGATATCTGATGGTCGTTGCTGTAATTGGCACGGAGCGTGCGCGCCACCGCCACAGCTTTCATACACTGCGAATAAATGCTTTATCAATTTTAAATATTCTATAGCGATCAATTTTAATACTGCACCAACTTAAATTAGCTTATCTACATGCACTGCACTCGAACACTTCTACCAATAGTACATTTATAAGTTCCATAGAAGTAGTGCAAGTTGGACCAGAACAGAACTTATTATTCATAAGTGTGCATTTAAAATTATATTTTTAAGCGCATATTTTAACTCTATAATATAATATATATATTATATCGCACCTTTAGAATTATAGTGACCTAATCAAAAAACCATGATTTTGAGTTTTTGTCAGAAATTGACCTTGTTTTCCACTGGGAATTGACCTTGTTTTCCAGCGGGAAACCAAGTGTCTTAATTCTAAGTTCCCTCTGCCTACCGTGCTGTGTACAGAGCATCGTTTTAGGTCGTCGTTTTAGGTCAATTTCTGACAAGAACTCAAAATCATGGTTTTTTTGATTAGATCACTATAATTATAAAGGTGCGATATCACACATATATAATGATATACATTCACAATTGAGCTAATTACCTAATATCGAAATTTAATATTTTTTGAGCTCTTTGAAACATTGAAACCTACTTGTTTACTATGAAATCAAATGTTCCAGAACGAGATGTCATACTATTTTCATATCGCCACCTTAAAACATGTACCGTTGAATTGTCCCACATTGTCCGATGCTATCATACCCCGTGACATATAAGGGGTGAGGCGCGTTAATAGCGCGAGGTGTCGCAGTATTTGCATACAATGAGAGCTGCGTCCGCGCTTCTCTCTGCTACCTTCTAATTGATCAAAACTTCCTTAACAAGCAGTTACAGTTTGGAAACAATGTTCATGATAGGCTACACGCTACTATGCACACTATTCTATTCTATTTCTGTTCTAATACCATGCAAGATAATCTAGATAATATTGAGAACGAGCCCATTTTGAAACCTTGGCCCCATATTAACATGCACATAATGTCCAATCGTGTCTATTAACAGTACTGTCTCAGTTAATAAACAAAAATCATTGTCCAAAGCCATTTAAATCAAGCGGATGTCGGAAACATGGCGTTTGTAATTAGTCCGAAGCAAAGTGGGAATTAAAAAAGACACCGCCAATTGTCCCGCGAATATCAATGAGCACCGCCGAGTATCTCGTGAGAACAGACACGTGGATCTCGTTTATCTCTCTTAGCATCGCTCCTGACCCACTTGTGCTTCTTGATATATGACCAACTCATGTGCTTTAGGATCACACGCATGCCGCTGTCACTTTTAGCTTGTCTACATTTAAATACACGCAATAATAAATTTAAACTAAAATTTAAATATTTATATATATTTGTTCAGATTGTTGCATCCATAGAATGCCTGTGTATTTCTTCATCTTTTTTGTTGCTTCATGTTTTACCTCTATCCCTTTAGTCCTGGTTCATTCACTAGTATGTTACATCTCCTTATATTACAAGTTTAGATAATAACATTTATATATTATTTATATAGATTATAATTTTAAACATACGCCAATACACCTACCCATACGACTACATATTTTTCTACTTCATTAATATGAATAGCGGCAATCAGATCGCTTAATATGATAGCTTTAAGGGCATGATAATATTGGTAATATTAAAAGGTGGCGTGAGATAAACGTGCAATTTAAATAAAATGAGCTTAGTTAAGCGTTGAGGCTGTCGGTCGGTGGAGCGGCCGCGGGCGATGCCAGCCCCGCGCACCTGCGCAGCGGCGCCTGCGCACGCGCTTTCTCAGTTTATACTTAATTATAGGTAGATTAGACAAGTCGATCTCATTGATAATTATCGAAATATAATATTTTTTTGATCAAAAAACTGGTTGTCTGTAAAGTCAGTCGTTTACGGACTACAATTTTACGTTATGAGAAAACTTTGACGAAAATTACATACTTCGATGAATTGAATTCAATTATTTTTTTTATTTATGTACCAAAGAAAGTAAGTATAGAAAACATATCATAATAGAAATAATGTGTTCAATGGATAACTTATCTCTAAAAGAGATCTCTATCTCGATCTACCAGAAATTCTTGAATATAATATACTATTAATATAATATACTTATATAATCTAATATATCACAATACTTATATAAACATACAAAAATATGAATATATACAATAACATAAGCAGTGGACAAAACATAAATTAAAATTATAAAATAAAAGACAAAGCGAAATACTAAAGATGCAATGCAATGCTTTCGCATAAATATTAAACATAATTTACCGCAGAACTCAACACCGTGCCGTACAATGTACTACGAAATCGTCTACATAAAAGTGATTGTAATATTCAATTGTATTTCCAAATGGAGATCTCATGTATAGTTAGACACATACACACACAAAAAATTCATATGTTGTAAAAATATATAAAGTAATATTCTTGTAATTCTCAAGAACGTTATCGATATTTGAATACGCAGTATGCACAGAGATGGGCAATGCGACCCGACGCACGCACACAGACAATACGATTTATATTCACGTATTTTTTATTATTCTTACACTTCAATTACATAAATATCTCATTAAATTACAGTTAACATAAACTTCGTTCACAAAATAAACTTTACAACGGCATGCATCGCAAACTGCAGTAATTTATTAATGTTTATTACATCTTAAAAAGTTCCACGCAACGATTATCCAATTACATATGTATATGTTACCGGCAATCTGCATAATTCGGTATTCTATTCAATACATGGGGTACGGAGAGTCTTAACACTAGATCCCTCTGTCTATACTGTGTGCGGAGTACAGCGTGAAGCTATCCGATAACTTGGCAATATATAGAATACCAAAACCGTGTAATGTATGAAATGTTATTTATTTTATAATTTGTCTAGGTATTCTATAAAGTACCGAAACTTACTTTCTTATATAATGCAGATTTTCATTAGTCCTTACAAATATACTAACGCACCTACAGATCTAGCGATTTTTTGTGCAGATTAGGTTAGTAATTTTCAAGTTAAAAAATGTAACATAGCCCAAAATCTATCTATTTAATACATTACCGGTGGAACAGAAGGTACTTTATACAATCCTTGGAAATTTTATTCATTATCTAGTAGCCTAAGATCCCAGGGTCCCCAGACCAACGTCATTTTAGCAAAACTGAAATTTTTGAGATTATTAGTCTAATACGTTCTTAACTACTAACTTGAAAGTGGGGCCTTTTCACAGATAACACCACTTAAAGGTACATAAAACTCAATCTCACCTACATGAAAGTTGAAATATAATCATGTTTCTAAAAATAATGAAAAAATGTGAATTTATTATTAGTATACCCTTTACACGGGACTTTATTCCCCGCTTGACGTCCTAAAGGCTGTTTAAAAATGAACAAAACTATGTTGTACTAGCAATCCAAAATTTATATTTACAAATGTATTCTGTAGGTACTATTTCTTTTAGTATACATTCTAGAAGATGATTGGCCCATCGGATTGATCTGGGTGGTTAAAAGGAGTCTTGAAATAGTAAGTCAGGAGGCCTTGGAATCTTAAAAAAAATAGGCAAAGTATGTAATAGACAATTACATTCAAAATTTTTCATACCGTGCCTGGTCGTCACCAGGTATTCGTTACATCGCCGAGATATCGTAAAGTCATAAAACATCAAATTATACAGATTGCCGGTAACATATACATATATTCATATGCAAGTAAATTATTTCGATGTAAATTTAGATGTAATATGCTTGCAATTTGGAGCTAATAAATGTTATCATAATATCGGAGCGAGCAATTAATGCGGGATTATTTGAAAAGTGATAAAATCGTGCAGCGGAACGTAGCGGCGCAGACGTCCGCTGAGATTTTCATATATTTTGTACCTATACATGCCCGATATATGAAGTGCTACTAAAATATTTAACGACATATACATCTTAGAAGTGACCCAAATTTATTATCTCTCATGAGCAATTGAAAAATCATCAAGGATATTGATAGTAGGTTCAAAATTGTAATTGTATAGTTTGCGACCTAATAATTAATCAGTATATTACAAACGGTATCTTGTGTTTTTTATGTTTTGTAAAAGCTTTTATTTTTTGGTATCCTCTTCACGTTATATTGTATGAAAGTAACAAAATTGATTGTTCTTCTACATTTTAAATATTCTAGTACGGAGCAGAGCGTCGATAAAGACGTCCCTAAATTGCATAATAGTAGTAAATAAAAACTATCACAAAATATATATTTAAAAATAAATATATAATAATAAACAAATTAGTATCCATAAAACCAAATACAGCATAAATTGTAATTTCCCCATATATATGCAATTACTGGAGCTACGAGCATCGCGTGATATGACGTGACCTTTTCAAAGCCATTTCTCATAACGCGATGGTTTATTTGATTATTTGTTTCAACACGGTATTATCAAAAAGACGCTTTAAGTCGTAACGCAGTGGATCTGATTAAGATGCGAGGAAAGTGTCTGTCGTGGGAAGTATGTAGATGCGGCATCGGCGCGACGCCGTCTCGTACGGAGGCGAAGGGAAAGGCAGGGCTGTAGTTGACATTAGAATGTTAAATTATATAAACATATATTAATATAGAAAACGGGGAAACCTAAAAAATATGATAAATCTTAAAAAGAGAAACTTAGTATCTAGTAAAGTATCTAGTAAATAATGTAAAAGGAGACATTTAATTTATTTTTTATATTATTTAGTAATTCCTTTTTTTTTATAAGATAAAGTTTAATTTTATAAGATAAAGAATATTGGTTTTATGTACAAAACATGTTTCGCCTTTCGATATACAAATTCAAAATAGATATCCAATACGATTGTCTGGTGGTCAATGATCCTCCCTTTTTTTCTTAAGATATTTACGAGGTTTTTTTGAAGTCACAGAAAAGAAGAGAACTTTCTAATCGACTTCTGTAATAAAAGGAAGTTATCAATACGGCAGAACTCTCTTTGCATATACCTAATTCGTTAAAATTACTTTTTTGTTTAACTATATATAACACATTTAATAGAATCTCTAGTTTTATTTGGATTACTAGACACAAATAGTTTACTCACCTGTACGTCACTAGTGGTAGCCCTGACAGAGGCTAAACACTTGGCGTAGTATCTTTAATCGTTGTGCATATTTCGGCGACATCGGCGTCTGATCGCCGTGAGATATCGACACCACACGTGCCCGCCCGCGTCGCGACCTGCGAACTATACAAAAAAAATCGGGGTTGAGTTCTGCCACTCAATACGCAATGTCTCCAGAATTCGGCAGAAAGTGGAGAACGGAGTGTCTTAACACTAGGCCTTCTGCTTACCCTACTGAGTGCGGGATACAGCGTGAAGCGAACTATACCTTAGCTCAACATGCTAGGATATTATTTAAAGTTTACTATTCATTCATTTTGTTTACAGGTAAGTACAGGCAAGTACATAGTTGCTTTTTATTGTAAATTACGTTTTTTTTTTTGAATTGACGCCGATTTAACTGTTTTAAATACAATTTACTGCGACAGCGGTAGAGCAAAATTTATTTAATTCATTTAATAGCAAATATTTATTGACACATGACTATAGTATCATATTATAGTTTAAAAAACTTAATATAATTTAGGCGAAAAATTCAAAATAAACCGATAAGCTAATAGGCTGGTGGGTCCAAAGCAGAAGCTTGCATAATCGCGGCCAGATCAGTTGTAGGGACAGTGTCGATGTCGTGGTGAGTTATGGCGTACATCGTGATTTATCTCCAGATGGGCCGATATGATATAATTAAGCCAGCCACTTGGCAAGTCGGCCACTTGGCAAGCACGAGCGCGAAATATTACCATACTATATAGTTCGGTATCTGTTCCTATCTGCAGATCGCGGCGCGGTCGGGTCACGCATGATGTTCCGTGCTCTCACAAATTAACAACTTCAATTTTACTTTATTACACTGTTGGAACCAGTTTTGCATATTATAAGCCGGGTTTTAATGTTGTTTACGATATGTAGACGCTGGTACGCTTTATATTGTATAGTGATGATCTTTTGTTCTGGTATATGATTAGTAGGCGTTGTGTTATATTAATAGTTAAATATTAATGTCAGTTTATAAAAGTCAAAGTCAAATAATTTTCTTCAAAAAAAGAAGTTACATGCTTCGTTTTTTGAACGTCAAATAGTTTACCACCAGTTCACTAAAGTTAATGCCTCAGACCTGAGAAGAAGCGGTGCAAGAAACTCAGCGGGACTTATTTTTTTAAAATCAATTACACACAATCACATTTTAACGTTTCTAGTTATAAACCAGATAATTGACATTGATGTTAAAATTGAAGTTATTAATTGAAAAGAATATTATTAATTGAATTTACATACTTATAACTACATACAAATATATAAAGTACAAATCATATCAAATAAAAAGTATTTTAATTGAATATTTTCTTCAATCCTTGCATATCTCCAAGTTGTACAAGTATATCTGTTGGATTATCGGGGCAGCTTTCACAGTTATTACTAACGTGAGCTCTTTCGCCTGAGGTAATGTGTGTTTTGTACACATGTCACTGTAAACGCAACAGGTTGTGGGTTCGATATATTCCGAGCACATCAGAGTAGCCAGAGGGAACGTCTTGAAGTTAAAAGTGTCTTAACACTAGGTTCCCTCTGCCTATCTTTATGTCTGTAGGATACAGCGTGACGCTAAAAAACGCTCTTTTATAATAGTAGTTTTTGTCAATTTGTTCTTTACAACAATAATCTTTATAAAAAAAACGTCCAAAGCTTGGAAGGCTTTGTATAAAACAATACTTGAATATTGTTAAAGGACCTATAAACATTTAGTACATACCTCAAGTGCAGTCGATGCACACCGCGCCACGATCTCCGTGAGTGATAATGAAAATCATCTTATTTTTACGATTATTATTGTTGAAGGCATTTTGTTATTCATATTGCACACAAAATAAAAGAAATTAAGAGCTGTATTATTGAATACAGCTTCACGCTGTATCCCGTAGATAGCAGGGCAGGCAGAGGGAACATAGTGTTATTAGTGTTAAGACACTCCGTTTCCCCACTTTCCATCGAATTATTAAGTGGTGGAACTCAATGTCGGTCTTTTGCCTTGGTGCCAGAGCTAAAAATTTATATTAATAATTAATTTTCTCGAATGAGGAACCCACAATCTTCGCTTTACAGTGATATCCTTTTGCCCCTGCGCCACGACGACCTCAATTTATAGAATTATTGAATTATTACAGATTATATAATTTGTAGAATTATTGATATAGGTACAATATCACCAATCAGCTTCACAGTTTCACGCTGTATCCCGCACACAGCAGGCTAGGCAGAGGGAACATAGTGATAAGACATTCCGTTCCCCACTTTCCGCCTAATTTTTCAAGGCGTAATTCGTTTTAAGTGGCGGAACTCAACGCCGGACTTTTCGCCTTGGTGCCAGAGCGAAGAAATGAAAATAATAATAAATAATAATTCATATCTTCGAGAGGGTATCGAACCCACAACCGTCGCGTTTCAGTCACACCCTTGTGCCACTGGACCTCGACGGCCCCACGAATACCATGAATACTTTTTAATATTAAAAAAGTGCTTGAACAATGAACACTCATATCAATGAATGGATGTTTTTCGTTCATACGCTTGACTTAATATATCATTGGATTATACCCAAAGGGCCGTCACAATACGCTATAAAACGCTGTACATATCGTTCATGCTTTCTTTTTAAATGCATCCTCTATAAATATTCATAAAAATTGTTTGATTTTTGCAGTGTATAAGACATTTTGAAAAATACTTTGTACTGTTGTTATTGAACTGATTTTATTGGACGAATCGATGCTTTGTTCTTAGTGATTGTGACGAATTTGGTGGATATTATTGGTCAATAGATACATATATTATAGATATACCCGTAGTGTACGTACAGCTCGGTACTTGCGATGCGGGCCGCGCGTCGCACACCTGCGTGACTCGTGACTGGCATACGAGTCACGCTACAAATGCATATAGAAACACTTGATTTTTTGATTTGCCACTATCACATCACTATTCATTATCGGTTCATTTACAATATCCATTCATTCATTTAGAAGCGGAAGTGTCATTTGAATATGCTCCTTGAAATATTGGTACGTCTTTCCGTTGATTTTGGACGCTTTAGTGTGATATGATAATTTATTACTTTCTAATGAAAGTCAATATATAAATATAAAATATCTTTTTCCGTTTTTATGAATTGTGAATAATTATATTGATTTTTTTTAAGGATAATGAAGGATAAATGAGTTTTCCTCACTGTAGTGGACCGCACAGTTGAATTTTACCACTAACGTAATGTTATAATCAAATTTAATGCATACAAGGGCCAGTCGTGGCGCAGTGACACAAACGCGTGACTGTAAATGCGACAGGTTGTGGGTTCGATTTCAACTCGAAGAAATGAAATATAATATTATATTCATTTCTTCTCTATGGCGTCGAGGCAAAAGCGCGGCGTTGAGTTTTTGTCGTGTGATCCCGGCCTAGAATAGGATCATCCTGGTACTGATGGTGTCGTAAGAGG
>DWAP01001536.1:0-15564 GCA_018230625.1 Heliconius eleuchia
GTTACGGCTCTGCGTGTGTCTTACCTCAGTCAGTCAGGTACATGTCCTTTTATATGTATATTATATCCTTTTTATGCGTTTTCCTGTTTTATTTAACCTCAACTAACCTAAGTACCTAAAATAGGTATTGTTAAGCGGCGGAATTCAACGCCGTACTTTACCTCGACACCAAAGCGAAGAATTGAAAATATACATTTAAGCAAACATTTAATTTTTGCGAATGAGGATCGAAGCCACAACCAGCCGCGCTTACACTCACAATCATTCAGAAAATAATATTAAATTAAAATATTCACAATAAAAAGCTACCAAAGTGGTATGTTAACGTAAGCTTCGTGAGTTTGTGTTTATCGTTATCGCGATGTACCTACTACCTACCTACTCCACGGAAGCTCCAGACGAGCTTAAAAAGCGCTCGAAATATGCAATTCGGATTTTATTTACTTACAGGAATAATTTATTGTGCATTTGTATTGTAGTTTAGAGTTGTTTTTAGTATTTGTATACGTGGATTTGATGTATGGGTTGTTTTAATCGTGTTCTTTTTAGCTTCAAGCTGTATTTTGCATATAATAGGGTAGATAAGGGGAACCTGGGAACGTAGTGTTAACACATTCAGTTAACATTAAGACTTCTTTCGTTCCTCGTGTGTTTTGATAGTGGGTATTCTCTGTTTATCTAGTTAAATCGCATATAGCATATGCGTAATTAGGATTTGTATAATTGTTTTTTTTCTTCGTGTATGATTTTTACGTAGAAGGAAATAGTATACGTAGAATATAGTGAAAAATATTTTTTTGTTATACATTTAACGTTAAAAAGATATAAAAGAGAGGCATAGTGTTAGAACTCTATTTTCCATTGTCATAACAACCTGGGGAAATGAAAATATTAAAAAAATGAACTTCATGGCGCAGTGGCTCATTGTCTGACTGTAAACGGTCTTATTCTCACGCAAAAAGAATGAAATATATTCATTTCTCCGCTTTAGTAAAAAGACAAAATGCGGCGTTGAGTAACGCTAACGCATTATGTCTGTAAAATTGAGCGGAGCGGAGTGTCTTAACACTTATTTCTCTCTACCTACTCTGAAGGTAACAAAAAACAAAAACATTCATCCATACAAAGCCAGTAAAACGAACGAGTCTCATTAAAAAGTTGTAAAAGAAACAACACCGTCTGATAAGTACGGGTACGAATACACCTCGACGCCGAATTCCATTCCGCAATCGCTGTTAAGGAAATTGATAAAGTTTCCCTTCAGATGTAAGGAATTATTGAAACTTCTGTTGGGCACAACAAAATTCAATAAGTGACTGTCACTGATTGGGGAGGGGGGGAAAAGTTTAAGTTTGAAAAAATTTAAGTTGTGGGTTGCAGCGGGTGGTTGGTCTTTTTTTTATATTTTTTGTTTTTTAATTTTCATATATTTAATAGAAATCAAGTGTAATAATACTGTTTGTATAATAATGATTATTTAAAATTATCTTAAGTATTTTAATCTTTTAAGTAAATAATAATTTTAGTAGAAAATCATGATATATCTAGTTCTTAATAAAATGACCAGTTATATGTTTTTTTAAAGGATTATTAAATATACATATACATATACCTACATATACATACATATTCATACATATACATACAGGAAATATAAAAAAACATATAAAGTTGTTTGTGGCTAAAAGGCACTATAAATTTATTTGTAAGATGCTACGTTGAGTTCCATTATTTACTTTGGTGGAAACCGAAGGCAGGTGTGCTCAATACCAGGTTCTCTGCCAACGCCAACCAATATTAAAAATTCGCTTCCGCTTATGCCTTCGATCTTATATAATAGTTGACTTGTAAGCGTTTACGATGTTTTTCTTACAACTACCATTTGGTGCTAGTGTGTTTACGTTACTGCTGTAGTAGGTACGTACTGTTCATGAGTTTTTTTACTTTATTACCAACTTTATTGGCATTTTGCTCTCCGTAACAGATAAAAGTAGGGAACGAGCTGTAAGATTTTCATTTCCTATAAATAAATTCAATTTCGCGCTGTGAAAAGTTTGTTGTAAGTTTCATTATATGTTATTTTTGATATCGTTTCGGGTTCTTTTCCTAACTCTGATAACGAGGCAAAGCGCGGCGTTAATTTCCGCCACTCAACACGCAATGGTGTTATATTTAATTACGGAGTGACTAAAAAAATAATAATTTTGGAAGTTGTGTATTTAATTGTTGTGGTCGTGGGTTCAAATTTCACTTTAGTGAATGTTGACATTTAGTACTGGTGTTAATTTTCGTTGTGGATATGTAGTTCATTCTATTACAACAAGGCTAATCTATGAGTGAAACCTTCAAAAAAAATTTGAGGCGTTGAGTTCCACCACTCAACACATAACTCCTCTAGAATTCGGAAGTGGATTCTTAAGGGTAATGGTTCACTTAATAGTAGGTTCCCAGGTTACATTTGCCTACTTTCCTTGTGTGAGATAAAGCGTGAAACTATAATATAAATAGTATCTAAAACTAGTATAGTATTTTATAAATTAGGCAAGGCTTATAGAGTGTGGCCGTCGGACGCAAGCAAAAGAGCGTGATTTCAACGCGACAGTTGAGGGTTCGATCCCACTCGAAGGGAAATTATTACTTCATAATATATTCATTTCTTCGCTATGACATTAAGAAAAAAACCCGGCGTTGAGTTCCGAAAATAAACACGCAATGTCTCGCAAATTCGGCGGAAAATGGTTAACGAAGTGTCTTAACACTACGTTCCCTCTACCCAGCCCCCTGCCCAGCATGCGGGATACAGTGTGAAGCTGATTTGGAGCGCTTATAAGGCGGGAATATTAAAATAGCATTATTATAGGTCGCGTGATTATTCAAAATGGTATGATATATAACGCGTATATCGATATATTATGCGAGAGCACGGACTGTGCTACAACATTGTAAAAAACAAATAACTTTAAAAAATGCGCATAAATTGTATATTATACGGTTGTTTTAACCTATTTCTGTAAGGGGTTGTAATTTATGAAAAAAAGGGGTAGTATTTACTCTTTGATTTTCTTTCATTTTCGTAGGTTTTCCAATGCAATTGTAACTGTGTGTAACGCGACGGCTGTGGGTTCAATTCCTACTCGGGGGAATGAAATATTTAGTATATTAATTTCCGTGTTTTGATTGAATAGTTAAAAAAAGCGCGGCCTTGAGTTCCGCCACTTCGTCCTATAATTTTGTGGAAAGACGAAAGTATTTTATTGAAAACGGAGTATCTTAAGACTAGATTTACACAACAAAGTAATAAAACTAAAACTAAATGATAGAAACTACCTTAGGAAATTGATATTTGTCATAAAGGTATATTAGGGTGTATAAGGAAGAGAGGCTGAGAGAGAATTTCTCAATTTTTTTATGGGAACGGAAAAGATCAGGATTTGCCATTTTATGTCTTAAAGTCCACGTAAAGTAAGATTTAATTATTATTCAATAACAACACAACATATAGCTCTTTGGATCTTGGAGTTGAATGATTCAATTTGCTTAACCAGACCTAAGAGACTCTATCCTAACAGAATTTGTAATAAGATTAGATCATTTGCCGAAAATGCTAGAGGTATTGAACGATAAGCAAATGTTTAGGCTCGACATGGCGCAGGAGCACAAACACGCGACTGTAAACGTGACAGATTGTGGATTCAATACCCATTCGAGGAAATGAAATATTTAATATTTCCATTTCCTCGCTCTGATATCGAAGCAAAACGCGGCGTTATGTCCCGCCACTTAACACGCAATACCTCCAGATTTTGGCGGAAAGTTTAAATGGAAGTGTCTAAATGGGAACATCTATGATTAGAGACAGACACTTAAGCGCTTAGCCTAGCGCTTAAGCTAAAAAATTAAATATCAATTCTTCTCGTAGTAGATAGCGAATCTACTCTGCAGTGACCTTCCACTTCACTTCTAGCTTTTGTAAACATAGCGTGGCGTTCCATCACTTCGCTCACAGGAACTCAAAAATTCGGTGGCAAGTGATAAACGGAGTGTCATAACACTAGATTTCCTTCTGCCTACCCTGCTATACGGAATAAATAGAGAAGCTGTACATATTCTATTGCAATACATTACATAGACATAAATCCTCCTTCGAGACCTGAACTCAAACCTATCGTCTACACTAACTAACCCACTGAGCCACATACCAAATTCACATAATAATATTAAATCTGAGTAAATTTGGAGTTGAATAATTTAATTCCAATACCTAATAGCGTTGTTCAGCAACCACGTCACGTATGTTGAAAGCTATAGCACGTGTTCGAAGTAATGCATCTTGTTCAAACGAGACTGAGACATATTAAGGAGTTTCGAATTTGAATGGGAATTTACGTTAAGTTTAAGTAAATTTGGGGTGGTTTCACTGTGAACCACGGTTGTAGGTTCGATTCCATTTGGAGAAAATGTATGTGCTTAAATTTTTTTGTTACTCTCTCTTGTGGACACAGTGTGTCGCTTACAATGGAATTGAATTGTGGTAGTTGTTGGTCCGATTCTTAGATCTCCCATTTGAATTGAAAATTTTTTATATAGTAAAGAAATAGGAGAACGAACTGTCTTAACACTAAGGTCTCTCTACCTACTCTGCTATATATGGGACACACCGTAAAGCTAAATAAAATTCTATATAATATAAAATTTAAATAATTATCTTAAGCGGCGTTGAGTTCTGTCACTCAACACGCAATGCCTCCAGATTTCGTCTCACTAGGTTCTCTCTGCCTATCCTGCTGTGTGCGGGATACAGCGTGAAGCTGATAAATAAATAAATAATTATCTTAAGCTTTATAGTGAGCTACGAGTAGCCTATATAAGTGGATTGTCAACACAATACAAAATGTTCAATTCGGCTTAGCAGTTTGTGAGATTAGCGCGTTCAACAAACAAACTTATTCTTAGTATAGAGATAGATTATTTTTCTCCAACTAAAAATAAAAAAAAACGTTAAAAAGGAAGTATAATTTACCCCACTTTACCTTCCAGCTACATGCGAGTACAGTGTCCAGTAAACAAATCTAAGTGGAATTTATATGTATGAGGATTACCCAGGCCAAATTAGGTGGCAGGTGCTACTAAAGTTGTTGGAATTGAACCCAATGCCCGCGGGACCCCCTTTGTGCGAAAGGTTAACCTTCCCACTTTGAGTGAACACTTCAATAAAGGTCTGATTCAGAAATTTTATCATTTCTTTAGGTCTTTTTTAGGAAGTTGAATTTGTATAAGAGTTGTTGTTTGGTCCAAAGTAGCATAGTGGTTAAATAATGGTTTAGTAGTTTTGAGTTCAATTTCTGTGAAAGCTCCAGCTCTTAGTCTTTCAGGCCCTGTTTATAAAATTGATATGTAGAGATATTTATGTAGTTCTAAATCTAGTTTAAGTAGTAGACAACAAAAATAAATACTTTTTCTTCTTTTTTAGTAGGCTAGGCTAGCAAGAGTAGGCAGAGGGAACCTGGGAGCCTAGTCACTAGTGGTAAAACAGTCTGTTCCCATTAAGACACTTCCACACTCCATTCTCCGCCAATTTCTGGAGGCATTGTATGTTGAGTGGCACTTCAACAGAGTGAAGAAATAAAAATATTAAATATTTCATTCCCTCGAATGATAATCGAACACACAACCGTAATGTTTACTGTCGTTATGGGGTCACGCTTGTGTCCTTGCTCCACGAAACAATATATTTATAGCTATTTTGAAAAAGTTAAAAAAAAGTAAGAATCTCGTGTCTGAAGTCAAAATATATAAGTTTAGTTAAATTATACATGGATGTATCTACATATAAAAAACCCCTGCTAAAAGGACAGTTATCATATATTTGGGACGACAACATTGAAATTAGATGTATATTACTTAAAAATATTATTGAGCTTTACAGTTCAATCAAAATTCCATTTTCTTCCTTTCGCCCATTTTCTAGACGCTGCGTATTGAGTGGCGTAACTCTACGCCGCCCTTTGTCATATTAGACGACAATATTAAAAATAATTTCATTATAGTTCCCCCAGCGACAGTATTAGCTATTTTAGATACTTTAGATACTTCAATGATCATTTTATAGGAATTTCACGAATCACTGAACAAAAGTTTTATAGACTTAAGTGTTTCCGAAATCGTTTGTAAGCGATATGTAAATTGGGGAATAGATCAATCAAAAGAGTCAGCATCGCCTATATTTTAGGGGGAAAATGTTTACCTTTTAATATTGTATTAATTATTATGAAAAGTTTTATCGATTTTGTTATATTATAATATAATTTTGGTAGTTGCTTTATCAGTAAACTAAATAGACCGCGATCGATGTGGATTCTAATCCCAGAATTGGGATTTAGGCTTAGTCAGACCACATTTACCCTACGTGGTAATCACAGAGAGAAGGTAGTCGTGTCGCATTGAGATATCGCTAATCGTTACTGTTGTAGGTTCCAATCCCAAGGGAATTTCCAAAATGAAATTAATTAACTAATTATTTTCATTTTTTCGCTCTGGTAACAAGACAAAGCGTGGCGTTCAACAACACGTGATGTCTTAAAAATTACACGAAAGTTGGGAACGAAATTTATATCAGGTTCCTTCTGCCGTGAAGGCGGTGATAATATACTATGTGACAAAAATAATATGTGAAGATGAATAAAATAATTTGTTGCTTATAAGTTAGACGAAGTATAACTGATATTAAAGGGATTAATGTTTTTATTTGTCGCCGGATTATGAAGGCATTACGTGTTGAATGGCGGAACTCAACACCTCGCTTCGTTACCAGAGCGAGGAAATAAAAAAATATTTCATTTCCTCAAATGGGAGTGGAACTCGCGACCTGTTGCGTTTACAGTTGCTGCGCCTCGGCTGGCTTCTGAAGATTAATGTTTGTTTAAATATTTGAAATAATACATTTACGCACAGAACTTACATGAATTGGATAGAAAAAAATCGTTACACAGTTAAAAGTAATTACAACTGGATTAAAAGATATTTTCTTTTTCCAAAGCGAAGAAATAATAACTCATTCCGGCGAAAAGCAATGAAACCAACAATCCTTGCACCAACCACTGTGCTGCTTCACTACGACGGCCTCTTCTTGACATTCAACTAACCTGTAACATATTTAAAATACCAAGAACCACCAAGAGCTAGCCAAAAGAACACAGGTTCAAATACCACATTAATAACATTTATCTACACGTAACCTCAGCGTCTCGATATGTAATTTTAATCACGAATCTCAACCTAAAAATGATTCCAACAGTCATTACTAAGCAATCCAATAAGGAAATCACCACATCACATTTTGATTGCATATTTAAACGTGTTACGAATGTATGAGTTTTATTTAGAATGGTCCATATAAAAAGTTGGATGTTATTTAAGCTTACAACTTTAAATCAAGTTTTAGTACTTTTGTGGCAGTTGTGGGTTCGATTTCCTGATTAAGGATGTTTATATTTAAAAAGAATATTTTCGTGTTCATGTTTTGGTAAAGCAAAATGCAGTGTAGTTTAACACGTTTTTATTAGGGTCGAGCTGTAACGAACTATGTAATAAAATCAAAGAAACTACATTTGAACTATTTGTAATAAATCTCATGAAATTTGGCAGTTGTATGGAGCTTAAGTGATATTATTATAATAGATTATAGTATTAACGAGCTGGTGAGAAGATGGATCATAATAATGGAACTCTTTAGAGGTTATTAGTAAACGTTGCTTCTCCCCGTATCCTCCATATAGCAGGGTAAGCAGATGAAACCTAGTTTAAGATATTTAGTTTCTTACGCACCGCATAATATTTCATTCCACCGAGTGGAAATCGAGAACCATTAGGATTACTGTATGAAATGGTGCCGATACGCCATTATCGTTTCTTATTCGGCAGTTAGGAAAACCAAACTGTCGTTTCTTGTATATCTCCATTTTCTATTTTCATATATCTCAATTCTAGCTTTGGATTAGGGAAGACGTTTGGCTTTCATGAACATATTATCGACGGTACTGGAAAAAATTTTAGTAGTTAAAAAAACTTAATATATACTCCATCCGCCACTTTCCAGTTCCATCATCAGGTCCTAACGAACAGGAGAAACTAAGAGAGATTTTACACACAAGACAGATTTTATTAAAAAGTTATAAATAAAAAAATTGAAGTAATCATTTGCTAAAAAACCTGAAGACCTAAGGGTATGTAGAAAGTAAGAAGACGTCGACGATAATCAATAAAAAGAAGGAGATTTTTGACAAAGCGTAAAATACCGTTTATTTCACAAAATGTTTACAAAACTACAACTGTACAACCAAAAATATATTCTAAATCATCTAACTGAATCCAAAAGCTGGATTCAAACTGGTGACCACGTACGCTCTCTTCACCACAGCATAAAATGGCTTTATAACCATTAAAAAGCCATAAAGATTTCCATTTTTGGTGTTTCCAAATTCCCGTCCCGTCCTAGGTGCATTACTTTAAACGCAACGCGACGGTTCTTAGCATACGTGACGGATTTACAAATACCCATGCTTGGATTGTGCTCGAATATAATATTAAATGTATGTAAAATCATACAATTGATGAATTTTGTATGTAGATAATCATGTTTTTTTATGTTGCTTTTGTTTTGGGTTGCCATGGCGCAGTGGGGCAGTATGTGGCTGTAAGCGAGACGAGTGTGGGTTCGGTCCTCCGAATAGGGAGAATGATTATTAAATAATTTTCATTTCTCCGCTATTGTAGATAAAACGTAACATTTCATTTCGAAATATAGAGGTAATTTAGAAATGCAAAACTGAAGAAATTAAAATTCTGTATCCTTGATTATCTATGCAAAAGCAAAAGGCTTACTTTCTCCCGTCCCCATAGGTTAAATGGAAAAAAATCTCCATATCACGAAATCTCAGAAGCTACAAGTACTAGGAGTTTCAAATCCTGCATGGGCGTTTTTTATAGAACGTCATATTTGACTACTAAGGGGTTGTTTTCGGTGTTGGTAGTTTATATGTAACTTCGTTACTACAAGTGCTAGGAGTTCCAAATTTTACATGGGCGTTAGGTGCTGACTAAGACGGGATATTGCTAAATTGAGAGATTTAAATGAATCTCTAAGGGTATGTTTTGGGGCTTGTTGTTGTATAAAACTAACTAGTAAGAGTAAGACATCGGGAATCCGCTGGATTCAGAAGGCGCGGACCGGACGGAGCGGCGAGCGTTAGGGGAGGCCTATGTCCAGCAGTGGACTTCGAAAGGCTGATAGATAGATAGATAGTAAGAGTTTAAAATTTTGTATTTAGATTTGTTTTGACATAGGTTCTACCTAAAGCGGGATTTTAAAATACTTTTTTGTAACCGGATTTTTTCTTAAATTTGACGCCTAAATTATAACTATGTTCTCTGTATGTCTTTGTGTCTGTTAGTTGGTTTGGGAATCACGCAAAAACTGTTGGTCAAAAATAAATAAATTTTATTGGTGATAATTTAAACCAGAAAACCAGAAAATCACCGGTTGAGCGACCATAGCGGAAGCCATGTTCCTTTTGCCCAGGGAACAATATAAGTAAATCTGTAAAAAAATATTGATATTTCATAAAAAAATCATTACTAATTTATATTCGTAGCTCATTATATACAAAATGAGTGCATATGCCCGCAAACTTAAATTTGTAAGCTTATATAAGTTAGGGTTATTCATATTCAGTTACCAAAACCTAAACGGCACCATCCTTTGATCTACAATCCTGAAATTGGTACGTAAGCCTAGGTGAGCGAGTCTGACTGTAAGAAATTTATCACCATATTAAAAAGCACTGGAAGAAAAAATTCCGTATATTTATTTATTTAAACAAAATACAAATATAGCATAAACAATTAAACATCCATATGAGAATTAGGATAATAAAATAGTAGTTTTAGCACATTAGAAGTCAATATTTATTCATTACATTTAAGTGAGCTGCAAACATAAAATATTAGAACACGAAATAAATCACTATATTGAGTAAGTAATCGTGTAGTTCAAGCGGGTGAAGCCGCGGGCGGGTCGCTAGTTTTATATATTTATTTATTACTTTTACAAAGTGCAATAAAAAGCAAAAATTTTTACGATTAACAGTAGATTTCTCTAACCTAAAATCGAACCTGTTACCACGAATTTACTTAAGAAATTTTCCTTTTGCACTCAGTCGGTCCCTGATGGATGGTTATAAAAGTTAAACACGTAATTTAAACAAGTCCATCTCAGTGCCACCCGCGGCTGTGGAGTTAATTCAAGTTTTGTTATTGTATATAATTGTTTCAACACCACTGTAATTGGTGAATTGCTTGTTGGAAAATATACTTGGTTTCTACGATTTAATATTTTTTTCAGATTCATGCTGTATCACGCTTATAGCACGGTAGGTAGAGTGAACCTAGTATAAAGATACTTCGTTCCGTACTTTCCGCCCAGTTTTTGAGATATTCCGTGTAACGCCATGCGATGTCTTGCCAGTGCAGGCAAATAGAAAAAAAATTGACGTTGTCACCCTGCACCATGACAACCTTATTATTTATAATTTAATAATAAAAAGAAAAATATAAATTTATCCACTAAGCCCTTTTCCAGCTCTTGCTTTTACATCGTAACGTCACTCTGGATTCCGCACTCAGCAGTGTAGTCAAAGGGAACCTAATATTAAGACACTCCATTACCCATTTTCCGCCAATTTCTAGAGGCATTGTGTGTAAATCGGCGGAACTCAGCGCCCCGTCTTTTATTTTAAGGCACGGCGTTAAGTTATTTATATTTTAGAAAAAAAAAAGTAAAATGTCCGTACACAAAAAAGTCCCTAAAGCAATTAATGTTAGATGCTACTCTAATAGACGCTACTCCCAACACACTCTCATACACACATTTTTAAACTAAATTTTGTGGGAAACTCAAATTGTACTAAGAATTATTTATGACAAATCTGGGAATAGCCCTTTCCGCTTCGCAGTTAACGTTTTGTTTAAACAAGTTAATTTAACTGGTCATTTTTAACTGTTTTAATTGGTGTTTTTTTAGATCTTTTGTTAAACGAAAATGTTTTAAAAATGATGTTAAGATATTTTTTGTCGCGAAAATTAAAATTGAAGTCGCCAGACTGTAAACGCGACGGTTGTGAGCTCGATTCCTGCTTGGGAAATGTATTCTTTGCGACGTGAAGTGAGTCTAATTTTTAGGACATTGCGACTTGAGTAGCAAATTTTTTTTTACCAGAAATCGAACCCACACCCGTCTTGTTTACAGAGTCTCACAATACAAATGCATAATACAAGAAACATACAGCCGTCGATAAAAAGTCACTAAACCAATTTTAATATTCACACTAATAATACAGAAACGAGGAAACTTCCTGCCAAAAGATCACGTATATCGTTTCCTATTCATTGGCTCCACCTTACCCTGGACAAGCACAAATAAACGAACAGAATTACCGCATAATTTTATACACAAACATACACACATATATTTATATATATCTATATATTTAGATACTTCAAACATGTATTTACCCGACCGCTATGGAATAACGACAGCACTTGTTTGCCCCAATGCTCATTATGGATGAAGATGAAATGAAAAAAAAATATGTTACAGCTACCAATTTTTAAAGCAAGGGACTAAATGCCCTAATAAAATAGTTTTAAGGTATATTTTTCTGTAAAAAAATCATGAGATTTGAGGCTTTTCGGTTGTGGGTGGGACAACTCAATCACAACATCAAAGTGACAGGATCAGGCTGCAGATTTCCCAGCAGGTATATTGGTGTATGAAGTTATTTGAAACACTTATAGAATTGTAATTATTATTGTTTAATTTCAATTTGTTATGGCGCGGTGGGCAAGCGTGAGACTGTAAACGTGAAAGGTCGTGGGTTGGGTTCCCATTCGGGGATATGGAATATTTCCATTTCTACTCTCTGATTCTTCCCGTTGGTTTTAATAATAGGTTCCTAGGTAGGTAAAAAATGTAATTTGATGGAAGTTTGTAGTCTTCGCGGTGTTACGTTCTGCCACTCAATATTTAAAATTCGTGTGGAGTGGATGGACTGTGTTGATAATATTTAAGATTTTTTATTTTTTTAAGGTCGAGCTGTGTGCTAAATAACTATGTAAGAAAATGTTAAAATCTGAATCACACGCCTTTCTATTTGTGGTAATTATATGTAGATTAGTTGATAATATAATATTATGGTACCACCGGTCTGGTCTGATGATGGATTTGCAAGACGGCTGATGGGACTTCTCCTTCTGGTAAACATATCGAGTTTGTGCACATTACATTAATCTTATTAATTTGTTTAGTTCATTTTTTTTTTATTTTGTCCTATAAATTTTTCTTTATTACTATATATCTACTTATAAAAAGACAATGATTTTTTTTGTTTTAAAATATATTATCGTTTCGTAATAGTAAAAAACGCCGTAATCTATCCATGTAACTATAGTTAGGAGAAGAAAAATAATCATTCCCCCAAGTGGGAATCGAACCTGCAACCGTCACGTTTCTAGTCAAAATTAAACCTGTATTTCAGGGTATAGGTATGACTTTGGCCGTGGCAATGGCCTCTAGAAACTGAATATGCGCCGCCTGAAATATGATGCTTCGTACAACCCTACCGGCGACTTTACAGGAGGATTTATTTTACAGCTAAAAAATATTTTGTTTTATTTGTTTCTGATATTTATATTAATTTTTAACTTTTTTTATTGTAAGGTAAAGTACCTTAGAGGAGATACCGGGACCCAAATTCGCGTCTCTCGAAAATGATTCAATTCTTATATATTATATAATATAATCTATATTGTATTGCAATTCAAAATATTCTTTATTCAAAAATATTTTTGGAAGTATCGAATGAACATAAAGCTTCCACGGGCTCAGAAGGCCGTTCTGCTGAGAAGAGGAGAAGAACCGGCAAGAAACTCACCAGTCTCTCTTATCCACCCTCTCTTATCACTATAAAAGTTACAATTTCATTTCTTAATGCAATGGCAAATTCAAATAGTGTTAATTAAAACACATTTTTACTTTTGAAAAAATTTTAGACAATGTGAAAAGCTTACCTAACCGTCGCTATGTTTAAATTTCTGTAGTGGCATTTTTAAAATACGTTGCGGAATATCATTACAGATATGTACATTTATAAGTGATTCATTTACTTTTTGGAGGCGATAACTAGAATTCACAAGTTTTTCCTTATTTCGGGCTCCTGTAGTATGTATATCATTGTTTTATTTATAACACTGTATGTATTGACGGACATATGGAATTTGGTAAGATATATTATATATTCCGAGACTACTGTTAGATGGACTATATTTAAAAACATCTCGCAGAAAATCTCGAGCTTTTAAATTATAAATGAGTCTCATCGTCCTTTTTTGAACGATAAATATACAATTTATATTTGAAAGAGTTTCACCTGTAATTAAAAAATAGCAATATAACACTTAAAACTAAAACTTGTGTTTTAACTTAACCTATCCTTAAGACACTCCGTTCCCCACCCTTTAATTTTCGAGACATGGTGTGTTGGCAATTCCACCAGATAGCTTCTTGATTTGTTTTGTTATCAGAGCGCGGAGATGAAATAATTCATTCCTCGGACTGGGAATTGAACTTAAAAACGTTTGTTTTACAGGCAGATATTGCGTCAGGACGGTCTATATACATACATACATATTATACATATGTATATAAATCACTATACAGCCAACATTAATCCCAACCATATAAAAGACAGAATTTGATCCACTAATTCTAGTGTTAAATATTAAATCACCCTGTAGAGTACAGAGTAGTCATGAATATTTAAGAGCATTCCAACATGTCTAAGGCTTTACGCTTCACCTTAATGATCGTGCACGTGTATACTCTGTGGAATTGATTGTACATATTTTGTAATAGCTTTAAGGGATTAAAATAATTTAAAAAAAATGTTTCCTGTTGTATCCCAAACACTGCAGTATAGTCAGAGGGAATAAAATCTGGAGGCATTGCATGTTGAGTGGCGGAGCTCAACGCCGCGCTTTACCTCGACACCAGAGCGAAGAAATGGAAATATATATTTAAATAAATATTTCAGTTCATCGCGTGGGGATCTAACCCACAACCAGTGGCATTTCATTACTTTAAGGAGTTCGAATAATAAAAAAAAGTTTTTTACGCTGTATACTGCATGTAGTAGAATATTATAATGGGAAAAGCATAATATATTCAGTTTTAGATGTAGCAGCTCCACGTTTTTTCCTGTAAAGATGGACTGTAACCGCGATATGTTGAGAGTTTGATTCGAAGCAATGAAAATTTATATTAGATTCCCTGGGCCATTCTAAGCAAGCATATTCTAACAGAAACAGTATTTTCGTCGTACCTTCATTAATCACAGCAATGGCACAATATCTAACTGTAAAAACGTCGGTTGTGGGTTTGATTCCCACCCGTCGAAGGTCTATTAACTTCCTCTTTTGTGCTACAAAGCGCGGCGGTGAAATCCAATCTCAACACGCAATATATCAAAAATTGGACACAAATTGTAGAACGGAATGTCTCAACACTACGTTATCTCTCCTTATCCTGTAATATGCGTGACACAGCGTGAAACTAAAACAAAATATACTTAAACCTATAACTAATCCAAGCGTCGACGCCGCGCTGTCTGGTCGCTCCGTAATATGAGACTCTCCTAGTACAAAATACGTAAGTACTTTAACTTAATACCTATTACATAGTATGCACAGTGATTTTCATTATCCACTTATTTCCTTCGCCGGTGTTATTTTACTAGTTCCATGAATGATAAGAAATGTTATATATTTTTATATTTATTATCTATAGAACTTTCTGATAACAGAGTGACTGACAGAAAACGAGTATAGCAGCTTGTTATATAGCTCAAGCTAAAAAAACAGGTTAAGTGCGAGTCGGTCTCAGCCATCGAGGCTTCCGGTGGGCGATTCCGATTCGCTTTCGCTGTAAATGAAAAAAATCATTACAAAACTATTATTTGTAGCTCAGCTCATACAAAATGAGTGCATGTGCCCGTAAATTTAAGTTCCTCAACTTTTATAAGCTGTATTTCCCCAAAATTGGTACGGAAGAGTCCGTGGGCCAGTCGATTCGCACTTAATCGGTTTTTTTATGAAATAGCTACAAGTAAATGCTTTTCAATTTTTTTTCTTTATTTTAAATGTAAGTTTTCGTTTCATAACTCAGTCCTCGGGAAGTATCGAATAGGTTTCGATTACGCGGCCGATTTAGAAGCTAGATTTTTTGAATGATAATATTAAATATCTCATATCCTTAAATGGGAGTCGAATCCATTATCTGCTGCGATTACAGTCGCATGCGTGCTTTTGCGCCTACATACTTTAAGTTTAGTTTTATCTAATATTTAATTTCGCTAGAGGCCAGTCGTGGCGCAGTGGCACAAAGTGTGACTGTAAAACCCATTGGTTGTGGGTTCGATCCCCACTCGAGGAGATGAAATATTTACTTAAATTTAT
>DWAP01001537.1:0-15561 GCA_018230625.1 Heliconius eleuchia
CCCACTCGGGGGAATAAATTATTATTTATTAATAGTTTTATTTCTTCGTTCTGGTAGTAAAGCAAAGCGAGGTGTTGAGTTACGCCACTCAACACGCAATGTTCAAAGAAAGTGTGGAATGTCTTAAACCTAAGTATCTTCAGCATACCCTTCAGCATACATGTAAAATACATCGTGAAGCTAGAAAATTATAAAAAATAAGCAAATGCTTGATTTTTTTACCTATTATGTAGAAAGTGAACGTAAAGTTAGCAAACTTAAGGTAAAAGGGCATATAAAAGTTAACATGCTAATTACTGCTTACGCTTTTATAAAAGTTCTGATAGGCGTTAGTAATTATTTCAATAGCTCTCGGAAACTACAAATTTAAAAAATTTTCAGTTAATTATATGAAATGCTATGTACAGTATACACAAGTTGAACTTACCACTTTATAGAATTATTATTTTGATTAAAAGTTAAAATAAAACAACAAAACACAAATATATACAAAGAAAAATCAATGACTGTATTATATTGATCATTGGTCCAAAAAGAAAATGTACTATAACTTAAAATATTATATTAGGGTAGTCGTATACAGTGAAACACAATAACGTGATGACATTACTCGGTTTCAGAAGTGAGTACTTCTCTTTAATCTGCGGCGACCTGAATTTGCTTTGAAAATTTTTGCTTTGTTCCGCTCTCAAATCCGGTGACTTTCAAATTTACACATTTACCCTATTACGCTTGTTTTACAACGCTATTACGCTTGTTTTTTTTCTGCTTCACGCTGTAAAAGCATTGCGTGTTGAGTGCGTGTTGAGCGGCGAAACTCAAGGCCGCGTTTTGCCTCGACCCCAAAGCGACCAAAATATTAAATATTGCATTTATCCTCGACTAGAATTCGAACCCACGTCCAACTGCGTTTACAGTCACGCACTTATGCCCCTGCGCCACCACTGTTAATATACTAAATGATAGAGCAAAAATATTTATTTATACATACCTATAATTTGATACATTAATATTCTCGGAGGTGCTTAAGACGAGTTCATGAAATTCAAATAACATTGTTCACAGACGGTCGCACAGTTAAAAAAAATAAATGACGACCTTAATAGTTCTCACAAGGGAAATAGCTCTACATTATACTTAGTACCTTTTATCTCACAGTTTATATCTGATGAGGTTGTTTCAGATGGAGTTAGTTTATAAATTATTATAAAAAGAGAGTCGTGGCGTAGGGGCACAACGTGTAACTGTAAGATCGACTGGTTGTGGGTTCGATCCACTCCAATCCACACTCCACTCCAGGAAATGAAATATTTATTTACATTTGTATTTTAATTTTTTCGCTCTGGTGTCGAGGCAAAGCACGGCGTTGAGTTCCGCCGCTAAACCCGTAATGCCTCCAGAACTCGGCGGAAAGTGGGGAACGGAGTATCTTAACACTAGGTTCCCTCTGCCTACTGAAGCTCATTTCTTTTTTAATGTAAATATATTTCTATATATTTCTTTTTTATTTTTTTTCTGAAAGACGTTTCATACTGGCAAATGCTGATTTTTTAAACAATAATTATTATTATTTATTTAGTTTCACGTTGTATCCCGTATATACCATGATAGGCAGAAGCAACAGTGTTAAGACACTGCGGAATATGCCGAACCCCACATTCTGAGGAATTTTCGAGAAGTAGCGTGTTAAGTGGCGGAATTTAACGTCGCGCTTTACCTAGTTGCCTGAGCAAGAAAAGGAAAATAAATAATAGTTAATTTCCCCCAGGTGCTAAATTGAACCCACATTCGTCGTGCCTACAGTCACACGTTAAGCCACCTCGCCACGACAGCGTCAATAAAACTAAACGCATATTTTCTAAACATGACCACAATACAATATTTTTATCGACACCGCACTGACAAAATTTTAAAATACGTTATCTCTAACTATCCAGTTGTATGTGAAATGCAAATAGTCTACTATTGTATCATTTTTTTATTCAATTTTTTTGTCAAAATGTCGTTATAATTTGTTTAACCAAAACCAGACATCAAACAAAATATTAAGCGAATAACTCGCAAATATATATAAAGTCAAATATACATAAAAATTCTCGAGTGAAATTAAGAAAATGAATTTAATCTCAGGTGAATACAGAACTCGGCACCCATATAGGGGGAGATCTATTTTCTTTTGTAAATGAAATCCAGAACGACCAATTACTTAACATTTAACTTGGCTCTCATTTGACATTTATGTTTTGATCGGATTACATTAAACCCTATAAATATATAAACGATATTTATATTTTATACCTTAATTATTATGATTAAGCCCATCAGTCCTGCTGCTGTACACTAAATAACTTTGAGGTTACAAAACCACAATTCGTTCTATTTAATGAAATGAATAATTAATATTGATGTAATACTGACATGAATACATAAGCTATTTATTTTTTTAGAAAATTAACATATAGCAGGATAGTCAGAGGGTACCCGGAAACCTAGTGTTACATTCCCATTAACATACTTCCATTTCCCATTCCCAACCGAAATCTGGAGGTTATGCATTTTAAGCCGACAAGCTATTTCTTACTTCAAATTCGATATTTAATAATTTTGAACACATTACTTTCTATACCAATTATAGAATAATTAAAAAACAGCGTCATAGGTAACGGACATGAAAATATTCCATACATGTAATAAAATAACATAATTAATATATATTTTACAAGCGTTATATCTTGATATAGCTCTTTATAAATTTGCCTTAACGGCGGAAAGTAGAGAGCGGAGTGTCTTAAGAGGCTTCCTCTCCTTACCCTGCTAAATACGGGATACAGCGTGAAGCGTAAAGCGCTTATCGTTAAAAACGCTCGAGCTTTCACAACCTCTCGTAATCAATTATACACCAATATATTTTTTTTAACTTCCACAACTCCCTACTCTACGCAACTTGTTACCAGTCAACTTCATCCCCTCGAAACTTGTTCCTGCTATACTATATTTATTCGCATATGAGTTACAAACATCCCTCACTTAAAACTTGTAGAATAAAACTACGCAAAAAACTGAAATGTAGAACTCGAACTCGAACAAAAAGTAATATATGCCTACCACAATTCTCGCTCGTTCGTTTTAGAATAAAAAATCTGTTTACCGTTTCCACTTTGGAGTTTGTGAAGTGGTCGATTGTATCAGCTTCATGCTGTAATACCTCACACAGCAGGTTAGGCAGAGGGGAACCTAGTGTTAAGACACTTCGTTCCCCACTATCCACCGAATTCTATAGGCATTGCGTGTTGAGTAGCGGAATTCAACGCCGCGCTTTGCCACCACACCAGAGTGAAGAAGCGGAAATATAAATTTAAATAAATATTTCATTTCCTCGAGTTGGGATCGAACCCACAACCAGTTCTGCTTCACGACTGGTCCTTTGTAAATACAGTATATTTAAGGGCGGGTGGGATGTAAAAATAGTTTAATTAAAGTTGGTTTGCTGTGTGACCGCAGGGTGTTGTGTGTGCGCGCCGCAAGGCAGCGTGCAGGGCGGCGTGCAGGGCGGCGCGCAGGTGCCGGCCGTATCGCACTCCACCGCGCCGCCCGCCGGCGTCGGCGGCGTCCGCAGGTACGGTCACCACTCCTGTCCTCCTTGACCTCACCTTGTCCACCACACGTGCACACGATATCAACGGCGAGAACGTGTTTCCGTAGTAGTTCCTTATATCAGACAAATAATGCCTTCGTAGATGCCGTTAATCAGAGCGCCTGTTTACGACCAAAATTTATATCTCCCTGAGCCTGTACCTCGGGAGATATTAAACAGCGGCCAAACCACTGAACAATATATTCGAATTTAGGTCAGCTAAATATATATTTCTTAAAAAAAACATGTTATAATGTTAATATTATTACTTGTTGGATTACATATTTTTGATATATTTACATAAACGATACAACACTTACATGAAAGAAACCAATTAAATTCTGTTTCTATATAATATAAATATTTTTAATCCTTAAACTAAAATATTAATATAGAGCGAGAGAATTATTATTATCGAGCAAGTATTGTAATAGCTTCTGTTGTGAAACTAGTTTTTATTGTGAAAGGCAGAACTGATATGAATTTTGAACGTTTATTGCTGTATTTTAAAACTTTAACTCACTCAAGAACCTACTAGCCTAATATTTAAATATAACATTAAAAAAATGGCTTGAAAATCTAAATGTAAGAAATTATTTTTTTTTAAAGGTACATGGGCAGTTCGTTATATTGAATTAAATATTAAATACCAAAACTATCGGAAACACATTCTCTGTAGTCCTATACATCTTGTTAAAAGTAAAATATTGTGTGTTCTTTTCTAGTTAACAGTGTGTTCAACATTAAATGACATAGATAATTTTGTATTATAAAGAAATACAGATAATTAAAAACCCCGTTAATTTGATCCCAATTTTATATTACTTTCTGACGATTTTTGTGAGTTTACAGAATAATCAAAACTGAATCACAATAAACTTTTTATTGCACATCACTCACTTGATGTTGAGTTGAAACAGTAAAAGTTCATTGTGGATGTAAATACATATATGTAAGTTGTGTTTTATATATTATATTGTTATCATCCGCAACGAAATGGCTCCGACGAGATAACGTAAGTAATTTACCAATTTAGAACCATATATATTTACCGTAATCTCAGTAATAATGAAAATCAGAATGCAGATAAGAATCCTAGAAGGTTTCTTATAAATCATCGATTGTTACCGATGGTTGATGTAAGCCTAGATCCACTGCATGGAAACAAAATACATAACTGCACGTTTGATTCGTAGTTTTATGCGCAAGTAGGAAAAGCATTTGAGGCAAAATCAATGCATACTCTGTTACCTAAATATATTTACTTGTATATCAAACTTGGGAGTCCCATCAATAATTGGTATTTAGAGATTAAACTTTGACAATTGTAATATACTCTTTATAGGAAATGATGAATTAAATTATTAAGATTTGCGAAATTGAATTGTTTTGTTTGCAACTGAACATTCTGAGTACAAAACCAATGGTACAGAAAATGTTTGTATATACTCGTAAAAATATTTGTAAGAGTAAATTGCATTTTATGCTGTTAATATTGTTTATTGAAGCTTGGTAATTATTCCACTTATTTCGCGCATTGATTAATGTTACAAAGTTAGCTTTAGTACATTCGCAATATTCACGGTAGTTGATTGCGTCCGCATGATACACTGTATTATGTTAATTAATATCCGCTAGGCATCCTGCACGAGACTCGATTGAAATATCCTTGAAATGGAAACGCTAACAATTCAATTTCGCTTTTTTGCTTCTATCAGTAAAAACTCCAATTTGTATGGTCTGCTAACTTGAACATCGAGAAATATTTGGCTCCGATCCAGCCACAAGAGCCCTTGGTTGTTGAATGACGTAATTACTTATTATTATTGCAAATCTTGTCGAGCACGCCATACAGATTACAGTTTATTACTGGTAAAGTATCACAAGACGACACCTCAAATTGTTATTGAGGTTTCGCCATTATGCGTGTATTTGTACGCAGATACAATCAGTATTCCAGAGGACGAGGCTATCGCGACTGGCGCACCCGGGGCGATCCCACGCTCATCAATTCTCTCTGGCGAAGCCGACAGCCGCTCGGCATTCGGAAGCAGCTCGGTAGGATTTAGATTTGAAATTCTCAACATTTTTTGCCATTTTTATTATTCATTTCAGCGATTTGCTACCTACATACATACAACTATTATTTACTTCATAGTAAAATTTTTGAATAAACTTTGACAGGAAACGCAGAGGTGTACATAGTACTAGCGTTGCTGATAGGAGTGGTGACGGTAGTAGTAGGGTGCTGGCTGTCGGACAACTGCTGGTCGCCGGAGCCGGAGGACATTTTGGCGGGCGGGTGACCCGTGGCGGCGGGCGCGTGCACGCACGTGTAGCGCCCGCCCTCCGCGGCGGACCGGGAGAGCCCGTCTGGGGCGGGCTCGCTGTCCCCGGTGCTGCCGCCGCCCGCGCGCCCTCCCACCTTCCTGCATGCAGCGCGCCACTTCTACCGCGCCACCTCTGCCTGCATACCCTGTGACCGACGACAACATTTCTGACCCCAACTCTCTCAACACAAATTTCACAATCATATCCCAACTATAGCGAACGGAGTGTGCGATTTCGAATCCGATGGACGCTGTTAATTTTAGTGTTTCGAAAGACAATGAAAATGGACTAACTGTATGAGCTTCGTTTAGTATTTCGATATATTCATATTGTGTAATCCAAATGTGTATGTGTATGGAAAGATTAGGAATAGTGATCGGTGAACATGAACTTGGTCATTATGGATCTGACGATGGGTCTCTCTCATAGATTACGCTTTTAGCGGTCGCTCTGATTTTAACCTTTTAACTTTACCACTTTACTGTTATTTCTAAATGGATGTGCCTTGAAATGCTTTCCTCGATTCGACTTGTAGTATAGAGCGTTTTTGAACCCTTTAGAAGGAATTTCTCTCTCTGTTTGTGTGGAAGTTCCCGTATTATAAGTGCAAAACACATCATTACCGTGCCTTTACCGTTCTATAGACTTCGTAAGGGACGTAATTAACAATAGGTTTAAAAAAAAAACGCTTTCCCGATGGAAAGACAAACCAACCCAAATATTGTTTGTGCTTTAAATTTGTGTAATTGCCAGCTTCTTTGTTTTATGTTACTAACAACTTGTGATCTAATGATATTAAAGAGGAAAGTGAGCTAGGACCAAAGTCTTTCTCAAATGCGCGTCAATTGGTTAATATTAAAAAATATATAAATCCATGGTAATAGGATAGTATAACAATGTGAGACAACGACATGGTTACATGTAATGTAGAATTTTGATAAATTTTGCCTGTTTGTAAATACCTACCTTTACATTATAAATTTGGAATATGACAAATTCACAAATACCGGTAATTTTAGTATGTATGGTATGGTGAATTTATTAAATCAAGTATTTTTTTAATATATAATTTTGTAAATTTAAGTTTGATTGTGTTTATGACATTTTTGTAAGTTAAATAAAAATTATTTCATTAAAAGTGCTGAAAATATGTATATGTTAGATACTTGTGAAAATAAAAAGATAGTAACTAACTACAGAAATAATTACAAATATAATTATGAAGCATTATTAACGTATGTTTACATCAAGAAAAAAGTCACTTAAATTCATTATTTATGTAAATCCAAAATATTTTTAGATTATTTAAATTATAACCTGATAGAATATACGAACCACCGCCTACTTTAATTACTAATATGTTAAATCATTAACTTATTTCACTGATTCATTATAAATATTTTCACGATTTAATATAATTAAAATATGATTCATACTCACTGAATATTATTATTTATGTAAATATGTTATTTCCTTACATTTGCAAACTTAAAAGAGCTATCGTGTCGATCATTACCTAAAACCCACATTTCAGTGACGAATAAGCATATCTGCACAGATCTCGTGAACGCTTATGTAAATATATGGAAATTTTATTTATATTTGAGTACGTTTGCGTGTAGTACACGGAAATGTAGTCATCTTGGCATGTTTTCGTAAACGAGACGAGCGCACAAATTAAGTCCATAAATGTTAAAACCATAGTTTTCTTACGAATAATAACATACATTTACATTATTAGATTTATTATTGTCGAGATTTTGTTTTTAATTAATATTCTCTTTAACTAATAGGTTATTACTTATTTTAATACACCATAGAAATTTTATTAAAAATGTTTTTTTTTCATTAGTATTTACAATTGCTTCTAAGAAGATTTCGATTTATTAATATAGGTAAATACACAGAAAAATATACTTAGAACTCAATTCAGTATTAGAAAAATTGTGATGTATACTCTTCTTAGAGTGTCCTAGGAATGCACGATTGTCATTATGATTCGTTTACATTCGGTTATTTCCAGTGCAAATACGCGAAATGAAAACCCGCTTGCTTTGTAGCGATGTGAATAAACGCAGCTGCTGTTGAACTGCACACATCTAGTTATATTTATTCAGATTACTTTTAACTTTTCTGCTATTTACAAGTTTTACACTAAGTAAAGTGTATAGGTTTTTTTTTTGGCTTTACTTTGTCTCTATCTAAATGCTCCTGCGACTAGTTCTACACATCAGTTGCTTAATTGATATTTGTAAACGCGTCTCGATTAATAGTTATTAACTTTTTTGTATTTTTTAAATATATATAAAATAACTCTGTAATATAATTATTTTGTTTACAATAAAATGGAAAATAATTGTTAAAACAATCATCTTTATTAACATCAAAAATTGGCAGTTGTTGAAATGTCCACACACAAGTAACAATAAAACAATACAAACAATGAATATCGTATTTGTGAACTTTAAATTAATTCGATAATTGGACGAGTAATTAATTTATTCATTAATCGCAATGCAGTCTGCTTTTTAAGTCATTATACATGTATTACCCAGGCCAGTTACAAGTAAAAGCAAGCATTGTTTACATTGACAATTTAATTTTCTATATATTTTACTACATATATTATTTATCTATAGCAACATTTTTACAATGCTTATTAAAATTTTATTTATCGTTCACATTACTTTAGCTTTTTATATATTTTAAAAATAATAAAAGTAACACTCGGGCGGCCGACTATGAAAGGGCGTTCCATATCGCTTTATAGGATTTGACATTAGTGAAGATAATCTGTTATAGTTATCTGTCGGAACTATTACTGCCAAATACTGTCTACTGTGCAACTATATGTTTTGCGTGAACGTTTTACACTTCATTATTCAATGCATACGCCGGAAACGGCTCCATGACTGTCTTTGTAAATATCTGAGGAGTTGAAGAGAGAGATTGAACTAAATATGGTTGTAATATTCATTGCATTATTATATTTGTACCTAATGTAACATAACTTTAGGTGTCCACGTTCGTCAGTTTGTATGGCGTTGTATGTCGAATAGTTGTGTAGCATATAAGACAACCGACTGAATAGTCAACATTTTTTATATATTGTATAAATAAGGTAGACTGTAGAAAAAATGTACGACTAGGTAAATAATTTACTCATCATATAGTTAATGTAAGGTAATCTTTTTATTATCTGTGCCTATTCACCACTTCTGTCTTTTGTTCCTTCGTAGATATTAAAAAAAATAATCATAATTTTTCTGACTTATGTACATGTTATAAAATATTTCAATTTACTATATAATTTATATTTTAAGAAGTAGAAAAGTATTTAGAATTAATATACACATTTTGTAATGAACAAATATTCAGTGAGAGATTTTGCATTCCACATACATATATTATCTGTTCTCTTCAATAGTGCGAAGTGATTACTAGAATCACAAAATATAATTACCATTATTTACCATGAATGTATGTAATAATTGTCTATTGATATATACATATATATATATATATATTGCATTAATTAATGCAATTAAGTATGACCGTGATATGTGAATATTGTAAATATTCAATTATCCATTTCTGACGTGCCTGTTCGCGACTGACGAGCAGCGGCTTGGCTGAATTAGGAATTGAGAGAACCAGTAAGCTCAAAATAATGTTTAGCATAAAGTATTTAGAATATAATTATTAATAATATGTCATTTGTCACGAATAATTCGAATAAATGTAATACTATACTGAATTCACTTTTCATTTATTAACAAATGGGCCCCTATAAAATCTGAATGGGACTTCAGAAAGTAAACTGTTGCTATAGAAAGAAATAGGCCGCGGTGTGCTCCGCCGTGGAAAGGTGACACAAAAATGTTTTCTATTTTACATATAAACCTACAGCCTAGAACATTTTCTTTATATAATTGAATTTAATAAAATTACACAAATAGAAACAATAAAAAATATATTTTTTCATTATTTATTCATAAGGTATGTAAAATTGATAGTACTTATAATTTTACATAACTGTTTAATTATTCTTAATTCAAATAATGGCGTCATAGAGAAATCGTTGACATTTTTTTTAACATGGCATTAATTACTGAATACATAGTAAAGAAACTTGAATTATAAACCAGTTTTTTTTAGATTTTACATATAGTTTCAATTCATAAGACTTAATTAATAATAATATTTACCCAATATCCCAAATTATTTTTTTTCCTTTCTGTATCAAAATGTCAAAAGGTTAGAAAAACATGCTTGACAGGCGCTTTGCGAGCCACTAAGGGGCGCTACGTTTCGAGTGGTTGTTGTTTCAACAACTCATTAATTCTGGTGTCAAAGACTCGGCTCAGACTAGTGAAGGCCATCAAGGAGACGAAACGAACTCCTTGACGTTGAAAAGTTGCTCTTTATTTTCCTCCGCCAAAGTGTCGGGCGCTCTTAATTTACGATTTTGTTCCGATAAATGATAGTAGAGGAATGTTGTGACGCAGGGGCGTAAAGCGTGACTTTAAACGCGACAGGTTGTGGATTCGAGGATTGTGGAGGAAATTAAATATTTAATTTATATATACTATAATTTATTTCGATCTGGCGTGTAGGCGCGGCGTTGAGTTTCGCCACTCAACACGCAATGCCTCTAGAATTCGGCGGGAAATGGGAAACGGAGTGTCTTAACACTAGATTCCCTCTGTCTATCCTGCTGTCTGCGGGGTACAGCGTGAAGCTGAAAATAATATTAAAACATTACACATTCTATCTTCCGCCAAAATGCTACTTTAAATTACTTTTTAATACCTAGAATGAGTTAATCTAGGAATATTCGGTGACATTGACATTTCCAATATGGAATTTAATATACTTGCCACCGCATTATTGCATTGTTTTGTATCGTATAGTGTAGATAGAATATTAGATTTGTTTGCATATTGGTTTTAAACCTTTTTAATTTAATTGGTTTTAAATTATATTTTAATCAAACTACTTTTTTCTTGATATAAACTTTAAAAAGCTACGACGTGATTATTAATTAAAAATTAATGTCAAGTTTTTTGTAAGTTTGCAAGTAGCCTTACAAAGTTGACTTCTTTGTGCTATTTATTTACCTAAAAAAGAAGGAACCCGGGCGAGTAAACGCCGTCTCATTAGCAGGACACTTCGTCATAAAAAGGACAAAAATATGGCGAGGGCTCAAGACTTCAGCTTTTGTGCCGTCGTAGTTGGAATTATTATTATGTATTACTTTTTCTTTTTTTTAATATTAAATTTAACCGCGCTAAATTATTAAAAATTCATATTATATAAACAAAATTTATAAATTTGGGAGTGAAAACAAAATTTATAAATTTTGTTTTCACTCCCAAAGTAAAGGAGTAAAGGGACACCTTTGTAAATAACTTGAGAAACAAAACACCCACTCGAAAAAGATCGAAGTAAAAGTTACCATATGTAGAAAAAAAACGATATTAATAAAAATTGTGACGATTCTATTTAGATCACATCGAACCGTGATTTAACATGTAGTAAACAAAGTATCATTTCAGAAATATTCTGGGCCGATACTTTCTTTTTATTAAATAGATATCAAAGAAAATTATCGCATATTTTACTCAATTTTTTATTATTATTAATTAACATTTACACTTCTTCGATCTGGTCACAATGCAAAGATCGTCAAGATCCGCCACTCAACACGCAATGCCTCGAAAAAGCGGGATACAGCGTGAAGCTAAAAAAAATATATATAGAGCATATTAGCGTCAGATAACTTTAAGTTAATTTAACATAATAACAAATATAATATCAACACTTACTCGTACCAACCTAGTAGCCGAGGGAAAAGGCTGGTTCTAATCTGGTCCGTAGCGATCTAATAATACCTGAATAGATGAGCTATAAATATGATAAAACCTTTTACGATACGGTAGAAATGTCACGTAGAATTTGTTCGGAAAGATACAATATTAGAAATTTATTATTAACTCTTAAAGTAAAAGAGTGCTTAAAGTTTTCTTGGAAGAATGTACTGTGTATTTATGCTACCCAAGAAATAAAATATTAAGAGGAAGAGGTTCACAAGCGTGCGACTGTAATTTGGAAGGTTGTGGGTTCGATTCTCTCTGGAGTGAATGACATGTTTCTTATTTTTATTTCCTCGCTCTAGTAACGAAACGAAGCGCGGTGTTGAGTTCTCCCACTTAACGGCGGAAAGCGTTCAACGGAAGTGTCTTAATGGAAACGGAGTGTCTTAACACTAGGTTACCTGATATTTATAATTTATATTTCGTATGATTTATAATTTATATTTCGTAAGGTAGTATAGCGATTTTCATTAAAAGTTAAGACATTAATATTTATTGAATTTGTGAATTTAAATAGCATTATATTATGTTTACAAATTGCCTTATCCAGACTAAAGAATACAACAAATGAGTATAATAATATAAGACATTAAAGATATATTTTTAAGATAAAAACTAGTGATTACGAAGTGTCTCCAAATTTTCAATCATGAAAACATAAGGCGTATTCGAAAGGCTAATAACTGTATCGAAAGTGTAATGAAAAGATATTCATAGTTATGATGATAAAAACAAGATATTTTTTAAAGAATTCCAAATACACTATATACTTTTCTATCTTTTTACGATATGCCATTTCCTGAAAAAACAGCCAACTCAAAAGGTGAATGTTTCAGCGACAAGATCGCAAATGTACCCTAACGATCTTTATGTGCACGTAGGTAGGTGAATCTTTAACTTTATATCATTATATTTTATGTAAACTTCATAAAGTTTGTTTTATTTAATAATTGATTGTTTTAATACTGTATATTTAAATTTTCCCATAAAAGTGTTAGTAGTAAAAAAAACAAATATAAGGAAAAAAAATAACAAAATTGAAGCTCCTGGTTGGGGTTGTTTCATTATTCAATAGACACTTGGAGCGGAGTTCATTGCTCGGCTGACGCGATGCTATACAAAGCCGTAACTGTCGGTTTAATTCGTCGTCCGCCTCGGTCGTACACATGTATACACGTACAGCCACCGCAGCCCCAACAGTGTGATAACGTACTTGTATTTTATATATATCTAGCAGTTATTATGCCATTTCAACTATATAGTTTTGGGGCCAGTCGTGGCGCAGGGGCACAAATTGTAACTGTAAACCGATTGGTTTTGAGTTCGATTTCCGCTCGAGGATTTGAAATATTTATTTTAAATGTATATTTCCATTAATTTGCTGTGGTGTCGTGGCAAAGGGCGGCGTTGAGTCCTGCCACTCAACACCCAGCAATTCCACCAGAATTCCGCGGAAAGTGGGAAACAAAGTGTCTAACACTAGTTTCCCTCTACATAATATAGTAATATAGTCCGTTGTAGAGAATCTCAGGGAATTAATTATTATTTATTAATATTTATATTTCTTCACTCCGGTACAAAGGCAAAAACTCGGCGTTGAGTTCCGCCACTCAATACGCAAGTGGGGAACGGAGTGTCTTAACATTAGGTTCCCTCTGCCTACCCTGCTATATGCGGCATATAGCGTGAAGCTGATTTTTATTCAAACATTATATATAGTGGAGTAAAATCACGCCATCGTTGTAGTGCAGTAGTAGTGTCCATTTGGAAAAATATTCACTGTCAAATTATTTTCATTTTCTTCTAATAAGACAAACAGCAAGTAATGTCATCAAAAAAGTACATCATCATAAAAACCGGAAAAGCGCGAGGCTCGCCCACCGAGGGTTCCGAACATAAATTGGAGATTCTAAAAAGCTCTAGCTTTTTCTGCTTAGCCAGAGTCCTTTTATCTGATAGCTCACTTGAAATAGCGGGTTTAATACAAAATTTATTTTAGAATTCAACCACAAATGTATAGTTTTCAAACATTTTCTTGAACTATTGGACCTGTAGATGCTAGCTGAAAAATTTTTTAAGTACTTTAACCGGAAGTACCCTACGAATTTTGATTCACTTGATAGCGTCGAAATACGCGTTTAGCATTTTACTATAGAATTTTTTTTTCAGGAAATCATGGCTCTTGACAGCCAGACAGACGGACGGACACCAACGTGATCTAAGGGTTCCTTTTTTCTTTAAAAGGTATCCAACCATAAAAAAGTGTGATAAAGTGATATTATAAAAATTCGAACAAAATAATAAATTTGCAAATCACAATGTGATGAATTTAACTTCCAATAAACTGATTTATGAGTGATCACTTACCTACGAATAAGAAACAAAAATCTACTTTATTGACTGGTAGGTATGCTCTTTTCTCAAGTCCTCAGTGATACTATAAATATTGATGCGACCCGATTCTTTTGTTAAGCAGCACTTGTTGTTTGTGTAAACAAGCAAAGAATACCGGAAAAACACCATTGTGATACATTTAGTAACAAAGACGTACGACGGTTGTGGATTCAATTACGAATTTCCCTTGACAGTACGTTTATATTATTACTAAAGACTGAAACGTGGTTTCACTCGCTTAAACTTGTTTTCAAATCATATCCAAAATATTGTATTTTATAAAAAAATATATCATACGTTCTTTCTATTACTTCTATAAGAACGTGGAAACGTGAAAGACAAACTTACATTCACATTTATGATATTAGTATGATTCTCATGTGACAAAGAGCTACAGTGGTTTCCTGTACAAAGAGCGACGTCATCTCTGTGTACTCAACAAAATTATTAAAAAGAATGAACGTTACTTTCAAGCAATAAAATAACAAATATTATTTTTTATCCGTATTTAATACTAGTATAGTATAGTATAATACTAGTTATATATCATCACTACCTAGTATCAAGTATCAAGGTAAAGGACGGTGTTGAGTTCCGCCCCTCGACACGCAATGCCTCCGGAACTCGGCGGATAATGGAGAAAGCAGTAGCTTAACACTAGGTTCCCTCTGCTTACCTTGCTGGTTTCGGGATAACGCGTGATGCAGATTATTTTTAGTATTTCCATTAATTTTGGTCAATGAGTTATTCTGATGTATAAGCTTATATTACTGGAAAGTTTCATCTAAATCCGTTCAGAATTTTTGAGAAATGCATTTTTTTTTCAGATTGTTAAGTTTGATTGCCAACTTAGAATAGTATAGCTTGCTTAATTAAGCAAAATTACGCTTAATTAAGCAAACTATACTATTTTAACTAAGTATACTATAATAATGTTAATGTGGGGAACTAAATGCTGTTGATGCTCGCTCGGGAAGAAAATTACTGTTATAAACTTATTCTAATTTTATATTTAAAAAGAGAAGCTGGTGAGTTTCTTGGCGGGTCTTTGCAGCAGTACTACCTTCCGAGCCGGTGTTAGCTTCCTGTATGACTAGCGCTACCGACATTTTAATTTGACTTAACTATTTGGAACTGCTTCTAATAGATTCTTTGGAAATAAGATATATATTGTCAGCCTATTTTACGTAATATATTTTTTATGTTAATGTAAACAATTTGCAAAGTATAATATGTGTAAAATAAATAAAAAATATACGGTAATATTTCAAAATACAAATAAAATATTCAGTTAATTGTTGTAACGATATATTTCAGAACATAATG
>DWAP01001538.1:0-15560 GCA_018230625.1 Heliconius eleuchia
ATTATGTATTACTAGCGATCTAAACGCGGCTTCGCCCTGAATAAAGTTACTGTTATATTAAAGCCAAATTATATATTTTTTTACATATATTGCATCCTGTGTGCTATTCTAATGTTTAAACTATATAATTGTAAAGCTTTAACACAATCCATTCCGTATCTTTCGCTTGCAATTGAAACAAAACCTATCCTTTTATATTTATTATACTAGCTACCCAAAAACGGCTTCGTCCGCGTATTATATAGACAAATTTTTTAAGTCTTTACATAATTTGTAACCTATATGTTATTCTGATATATAGTTTTGTAGTTTTTGCGTGAAAATGGAACAAACATCAGTAGGATTAAAGTTCCAGTAGGTAAATAGTGTAAATCAATGTAAAAAAAAAATGTAATTACAATATAATCAATCTAAATAATAAATATTCAATTGCAATATAATTATTGGTCACTGTCAATTTGCAAATTACTTTTTTGATTAAACACTATTTAATATTCAAGCACTGGAAAAAAAATATTTAATTAAGTCGGTCGATGAGGTTTAAACGGTACGGACTTAGTGGAACTAAACCACAAGCGTTAATTATTATCTGCGAGAGTGCTCTTTGTTTAGTTGCCAACTCTAAATTAGTTTTCGAAATGGATCATTCGCACCCTGCACCCCACCCCCACGCGGCCCCATTCCCGGTAATTGGAACGTTCCAAGATGACACCACTTCGCCTCTAATCAGTTAACAAGATACCCACTACACACTATTGTCATTCCTTCATAATGCATTAATGAATGCGTTTAATATCTACATATTATAAGTAAACTCATATTGGATTAAATATTTATTTATATTATTACTTATTGTGAATACATATAATTTTTATTGTTAAGTGTAAATTTAATAAGGAAAAATATTTTATACGAATAGCTTTATATACATTTTTAAAAGAATAATATACTAAATGTAGTGGCGTAACCGGCACCAGTACTGACAATCACCAATGTACGACACTTTTTATGGTTCCGTACCGAAAAAAAAAAAACAAGCATCGAAAAATAAGTGTCACTTGATTGTCTGTCTGTCCGTCTGTCATGACCATTAATGATGATCGCGGGGAGGTATCAAACTGAAATTAATATTTATGTCTACGGTCTCTTGAAGCACAGAAATAAATCAAGCTTCTAAATCAACGCAATTAAGAGATAGCAACATTTAAGCATCGTTTTTGCATAATTTAACCTACTACTATTAAGTGATAACTTGCAGTACAAATAAAAGAAAAATAAAAAAAGTGAAAGATTATAGATATTTTACAGAAATAATCATTACAAACAGGAGGCCGTCGCAACGCAACGTTTATGGGTTCAATTCATACTCGGGATTATGAAATATTTCGAAATATCGGCATTGAGTTCTGCCACTCAACACAGAATATGCCTTCAGTGTCTTAATGGGAACGCAATGTGTGTGAAGTTGCCGTACAAAACTTATAATTGCAGTCATTTCATTAAGAATGAGCGCATACTGACGCAAACATAAGTTTATTAACTTTTTTTATTAGCTGTACCTACTTCCCGTGGACTACAACTCTGAAATTGGTACAGAACCCTCAGTAGGTGGTGGAGCCACACTTGAATTTGATCGGTTCTTTAACATTCATTAAACACTTGTAGAGTATAACCCGCCCGTTTCAATTTTACATAACTTACTCGTTTCTTTTATCGTAAAACTTTAATTTATATAAAGTAAAGTGTCATTATTATGTACCCAATCACATTATGCAAAGTTGCCTAATCTAAAATTCTCACAGCAGTTAACAATAATGGCTGTATAATAAAACAATTTATACGATTAATTATATTACCAATTTCGTATTTTATCAAAATGTCGAGAAGTTAAAATTAATATATTATCTATATTCCGTAGCCCAACAAATCTCATCTCTTATAAATTTACAGTCTACTGTATACGTAATTAAATTTATTGTAATAATATGTTATATTTTTTTAGTGTTAAAATATCAAATTTTGACCGCCTATTGTTGGCGCTAAATGCGGAGAATTGGAAAATTAAACAATATTCAATTTATTTATATGTTATGATACAAAACTATTTCATAGCAAAATTCTTCTGTAAAAAAACATTTTTGCATCGTGATTCTAATATAAATATCGCTTACGTTGCAAAAACAATAAGAAACTTCTAAAAATGGAACGAAAGTTAATAATAAACAAAATAAAGAATGCTTTTATTTATTTTTATACTCACGTTCAATGGGTATGGTGAACGGACACTTATCTTAACATTTCGTTCATTAAGTCGTTGCCGATTAAGGCTCATTAAATTTCATTACAGCATTGGTCCCGCGGCGGCCGGCCGTCGTCGCTTAGACGGATAATCTCCAGCTGTCAGGCGTTAATGCGTTTTAGAGTACGTAATTTGAACCGGCGAGATCGGCGGTAATTAACGCCGGTAATTAAGCTAAGTGATTATTGTAGATCGAGAATACTTGTTGCTGTTGTATTTTAATTGTGAGGAGGACCGAGGAGTGAGTAAGTCAAATCTGGGACTTGCCGATAACGATAATATGGAATATATTTTAAATCGCGTCAAACAAACCAAGCCACAGTACAATTGTGTTTCAAAACATAATATTTTCAAAGCAAATAATCCTTTTTGCTGTGGAAAAATAAGTCAGTCTCAATTTAATCACAAATAAAAAAGTAAAATTCTACAAGGCAATGATATACGCGTATAGGTGCGAATGTTTCTGATTTCAAATAAAACGTAATTTAAGTTAACACACACATGGGAATCAAGTGAAAGCTTTACGTCACTTCAATTTCGCGTTAGTGAGTGTGCGCCTCAAGTAACCCGAAGGAAGGGTAATGTATTCTGAGATATACATAAGTGAAAACATTTTAAGAAGCTCCACGGACCCACTGCATCACCCCCGGGGTTAGGGCCTAAAAGCACTATCTCCAAGCCAAAGCCTTACAACTCTTCTCGAATTCAACTTACTTTGCTCTGCGCGAAGGTACCCATATGGATGTGTCTACTGCTATCGATGATTTTGATACTTGTGATTTTTTGGAAATTAAATTTCTTATTAGAACTAATGTAATGTGATTTATTTTCTAAAGTTTCAGTATATAGAACACAATCTGATTAAAATTGTAGAAAATAAATGTTTTTTTTTATTATACGTACATAACGTAATTTACATAGACCCTTAAGTACCAAACTTTTTAAGTTCTTGAATTTATATTTTTAAAGACAGGAGTAAACATAGTAACCATATCTAATTGTTTAAGGTTATGTCGATTTGTATCTATCATTTTGTGTTGATCACTTGTTTCAATAATATTTATAATTGAATATATCTTGCACAAACGGACTAAGCTTCTTTCATCGCAGTATTCATATAAATTCATGTAACGAATTCAGGTTTAGCGTCGCACAACGCTGAGAAAAAAACTGCATCGTACTGGGTCGCGACCGGGACACAGACACACTCTAGCAAACTGCAACTCTATCACGATTCCGTTTCTATGTAAGAACTTGGTGAATACCTCAAATGAGGGATTTCGAATTCAACAGCATATCCTATCTGTATAATAAATATAATATAATAAATACCTATAGATTTTTTTTTAAAAATTTTGTCTGTCTGTCTTTCAGATCGTCCGGGATGATCTTTGGAGTAACTGAACCCATTTTTATGGGACTTTGCCGCGGGATCGGCCTTTGTTATGCACGTTTACCTAATAGATTTAAATTACGATAAATTAAATACATTACAGTATTGATAGCAATACTAAAATAATTTATTAATTTTCCCTAAATACAGTTAAATAGGAAGGAAGGTTCGTTGAGACCGCTTGTTTTAAATATAACTATTAACTACAGCAAAATTTGTCATAATAAACGAATCATTAGATAAATAATACTAACAGGTATACTATCTTGTTTTATAGTATCTTTTTAAATTACTATTGAAACATACTTAATTTTTTGTAAATAATTATTTAAAAAAAAAAAAAAGAATAACATATCAACAAAAACTTTTGTCTTAATTCCATCACACCCACTCACCGTCAGTTTATCACGATATGGTGGCGGCACTGTGGCGGAAGCGAATCTCGATGTTTTGTAATGGAGCTTTTTAAAATGGAACTCGAACTTTTGTCAGACACTTTTAGCCACGCCGGAGATACATTTAAGCTTTTTAACTTTTCCACTCCGGTAATGTATCCCACTCTTTCCTAACGTCGTCGTAGAGGTGTCGTATAAGTTTATTTTTTATTTGAGACCGGGAAGTAACAACTTTTTATTTGTTCAACTCGGAACGTTCCCAGTCAGTCGCGATAATCCTGTCAAAGAGGTCTTCTATCCAGCTTTTTTATTCGTCCACAGTGTAAACATATTGCCTACGAGCCATTAAGTAAATGCACTCGGGCTGCCACTCGGCACTACATTAATATTGCATTTCTAACTCTCCCTCCATGGTATACCCGCGTCGCCGCAACCAATGTGGATTTTCTGGACGTAATAAATACCTGTTCCATTGACAGCCAATAATTATATATACATGTAAATAACGTACTTATTTAGATTATATCAATTAATTTTAGAGAAAAATAATTTATTATACAATTTTTTACTTTAAAATAAATACAAATTTGTCATTGTTAGATATATGTATTTGTACCTACTTATTAAGAAAATATACAGTATGTACATATATACAAATATTTATTTGCATTTTTATTATTATTATCATATGCATTTTTATTATTATTATCATATCTCAATATTTTGTCCTTACATGAAATATCCAGCATGGCATCAGTGTATCTTATATAAATGACATCAATCACTCAAAATCAATAAGTGCTAGTAGGTAATGTAAGCGCTTAACGAGCCGCGAGCAGAACTCCTGAGCGGATCAGCAAATGGAGTGCTTCATGCATAATGTAGCACCGACAGAGTGTTGTTTTGAAAAGCATTCAGAATTCGTTATTTTCATCACGCCAGGTGATGCCTGCACACCTCATGAAACATTAAACGACATATCAATGCGATAACAGATTCGGCACGCATTGAATTATCCCGTTTCGATACTTCGCCGCCGATCCGGGCCAGATCATCACTTCGCTATAAAGCGAGGTCTATAGCCTGACATAACTTTATTAAATGATAACAGGAGATAACCAGCACCTCAGAATTAATTAATCCACTCTGAGATTGCATCTAAAGGCCCTCTCCACCCGTGCCTCACCCCCGGCCGGGTCGATCCGTTTCCAGCCACTTAAACTTCACGCGCCGCGCTCTAGCTTCCGTTTTAATTACAAAATTAATTCAAAATGTAATTAAAGTTAACAATAAGGCTGCAAACAATTGAAGTTATTTACGTTAGTTTATGCTTTATGGAGAACACAACCTCGTTAGAAAAGCATCTTGAAATGGATACCTACTGTAGTACTTTACCAAGTTAAATTTACAATGTAAAATTAATTATAGATCTTAATTTATTTTGTTATATTAAAGTAAATAAAACATACATCCACATTGCTTCGTAGTTCTAAATTACAATTCTATTTTCCACACTGCAGGAACTATTCAAAATGTTCAGTAAAAACGTAAATTACGCTTTACATAAATACCGGGCATTTTTTTCTATTTTCATAAATACAGATAACATAATAATCAAAAGATAAAATCAAATGACATGTCCTAAAAGATCACCTATGTAGTATGTAATGGAAATGGTGTCAATAGACAGTTTTGCGGGTTGCGACTCATCCACTCAACCTCGCTATACAAGCAATAAAGCTCTGTTGAAAAGCACTTAACGGGATTGATTCAGACCATTTACCATTCTTTAAACAAACACAAAAACCTCTCCATTATCGTAAATTATAAAACCTTTTAGCAAATCGAAGTTAAAGGAATTATATAAAAAAACTATGCTTTTTAGAATATTTTATTGATATAATGTAATTTCATTTACATGGGTGTATCTAGAGATATTTTCTTTGGGTCGGGGACGTACTATAGCATTGAACATGTTCGTGTAAAGGTTTTTTTTTTATTTTTCATGACATTTTTTTGTTAGTAAAATTTGTGGGTGGGCACGGACCACCTGGCCCCCCAAAAGACTAAACGGCTAGTAAAAGACGTCTATTAATATAATAATTATTATAATTATCTTTATACTTCCACTAGTTGATGCCAGTAACTTATGTTGTGTGGACTTTAAACATTTTAGCTTTCCCTTATCACTCATCATCCTTTTGACTTAAAACTAAGGCGTCTTTACCACATAAAGCTATTTCCCGCTCATTTTATTAGGTTTGCTTTTACGTTAGAATTATGTAAACAAATATTTATCAAACTGAACAATAAAGCAAAGATGCAATTTTCAAATATATTATAGCCTAGCTAATTTCTTAGTCTACGTCAGAAATGTCAAATCCTCGACCTTTATATGTCAATAAAAAATACTGATCAGACTAGACAAGTCTTATTAAATTTCTAATACTTTATATTAAATTTCTAATACTTTAGTCTCTTCAACAGATATTCCAAACAATTGTAATTTTTTTTTCAGCTTCATGCGTTTTTAAAATGAGATTAGTTTTTTATTACTTTCACTTGTCAAATGATCCATCATGCTAAAGAACCATGCTTTGCTAAAGCTTGGTACATTGTTTCTTTTGGTTTTCCTATATTTTATTCATTAGGTTTTCTAAATCTTTTTTATTCATTTAGGAAAACGTTTATCAGCTAAACATTTTTTTTCTAAGGGAAGCCTTCCAAAGTCCTTAAACTTTAGGTATTTCTTTAAACAATCAAATTTTTTTTTCTGGCTGCACACATTGTTACTTGTAATAACCTGTATAATTTTGGATTAACAAGTGTAAATAAATCGTAAAAATTGTAATTTTCAATTAAGTGACTTCTACTTTGTAAACACATAAATAATTCAGTGACAATAATTCACCTGAAACCAGTAACTATAACCAGATTTTCTTATTTATCTGTTGAAAATGCTTTTGAGCTGAAATTCATTGTTTGCATATTCCAAGGCTTTAAAAATGTTGATTCGTATTTTATTTCTATAATTTTATTTGTTATGTTCAATGCACTGATATATGAAAATTACTTTTATATTTTAGTAGGTATACATATATTATTTGCATATATTATTTGCTAGGTACAGTAATTAGTAGCATTACTAATTAATTTCTATGCAATTTATGTTGAATTCTACACAATGTACAGTACAGAGTAAACAATGAATATTAAATAAAAAAAGGAACTATCTTAGAAATTACAGAAGGAAGGACAGAATAAATAGTATATAGGCTTATGTTCATTCTTGGATTTTATTTTTCTCCAAATTATATGAAAATGATTCTTACTACATATTTAATCTAACCTACCCATGACTATATACACAGAAATAATTTATATCATAAAAAAATAATAAACAAGCGAAGGTACAAAAGTATGGCCTAATGTAAATCATGTTAGAACTTGATCGCCACCGAGGAAAATGACAGTTAAAATTATTTTCACATTTGTTTTACAACCTTAGTATTCTCAAAAACACCAATATAATTGAAGCTTTTTTATGTTAATATAATTTAAAAATGAATCTTGATAAAATTGTGTTGTGCTGATACAAACAATGGCTTATAACGTTGCTTTTTAAAACAGTTATATATTATTTTATACGGTAATCCGTAATATTTTAGCACCTCAAATACATAATACAGTACTATTACAGTCAAATATAATATTAAAATTAAATTTTAAAACGTCTATACTTAATACTGGCAACTCTTTAAGATTTTGAAGTTGACATTGACATTTATAGATTTGAATAATTGGAAAACAGCAAAAATAAGCATGATTTTTGCGGCATGCGATAGGTATGTTAAATCTAGATACTGAGTAAATATTTCTTGACAATATCGGATTAAATTTTATTCTATTTAACATCACAATGCCAAATACACGAAAAAAAGTTATAAAAACTGTGTATAAAGATGATGAAAGTAGTGGAAATGAGGGCCATGATTTTAGCGATTCTGGTTCGGATGCGGTCATTACCGATAATGAGAGTTCTGATGATGAAGAAGAGTACCATCAATCGTCCGAAGATGATTTCCAATCTAAACAACCTAAATCAAAGCGACAAAATGTTAAAAAAACCAAAACAAAGTTCACAAATTCATTTATTAACAAAATAAATAAACAAGATTTTGATATTAAGGAAAACATGCCTTTATTTTCTGTTAAGCATATGTCCGATGCTGATAAACTGTTACCTTCGGTTCTTAATCTTTCTGAAAGTGGTAAGTCAATTGTCTTATTATAGATCGTGTTAAGCTTTTATAAGCCCGCTATAAATTTAACAATTCATTCTTATTATTGAAATGGATGCTTTATAGAGTGAAATTATATGAAAATTATTATTGGTAAATACCCTAATAAAGTACTTAGAAATATTCAATAATTAAAAGTAAAATAGATAAATAATTTGAATAATAATATATATAAAATATTGTTTTCTCACATTTTAGCCACTGTGGCCATTGTGAAAGAGAGGCAGTATCTAAATACAATTTTGCGGGTTTGATCCCCAGTCGAGGGGAAGTAAATATTTTCATTACCTTGCTCTGGTAACACATAGTTGAGTTCCACTCACACCCCTCAACATTCAATGTCTCTGTACTGCTATAAATTGTAGATCTGAGTATATCTCTAGCTACTCTGTGTATGTGATATGCAAGACACAGTCCAGTTTTCTTTTATCCACATTAATGATTATGTATGTTTATTACAGATAGCAGTGACGGTGATGATGATTTACCTAGAGTCACCAAGAAAAATAAGCCAATATGTAGTTTAAATTATGAAACTATTGACTCTGAAAATGAACCAGAAACAAGATTTGAATATAAGGATGTAAATAATAATAATAACTTGCCAATTTTTTTTTGTAATTTTGCTTTAAATTTGCTTTTATTAATTATTTTAAATACAATTTTCAGGTGTGGTCAGAAAATATCCAGGATAATAGTGAAGAAATTGCCAAAAAAACATTTATGGAACTAGAACAGCATAAAAATAAAATAGAAGAAACAAAACAATCTATACAAAATTATAATTTGAAAAATTATAATATGAAGGAATCTGAAGTTAATGATTTACTTGCTCTTGGAGAAGATGAAAAGCCTGCAAATGTTTTGACAAAACCAAAAAGAAAACCAATAAATGAGGACAGTGATTCAGAAATGGAAGATTGGGAAGAAGTTAAAGGTAGGTAGGTTATCAATGGCTAAGTTGCAACAAGATAACTAAAAAGCACATATTCTTACATAAGTAATAAATATATTTTTTTAAGATTCACACTATTATACAGGTAGAGTTCACATGTTATTAAAACCAGTGTTGCCCACTTTCAGTTCAAATTTTTGAGACATTGTGTATTGAGTGACAGAACTCAATAGTACAAATTGTCCTTCTACTAAAGCAAGGAAATGAAAATAATTAATTCCCCCAATTTGAATTAGATCCCACAATCTCACTTGGACTCACCACTCAAGTTGGAATGATATCATTGAAAGTTGATTCTGGATAAAAATACAAAGACATATTGAAATGTTTAGCTTATAAAAATTCTGTTATTTTTACACAAGAAAAAAGCTTTCATCTTATTTTACTTGTCTTATGTGACTCGGCTTCATACTACAGTATGAGTTCACATACTTAGTGCTAAGATACTTTATTTTCCATTTTCTGCTCATTTTTGTAGTTGACAATGCTTGGAATTACAGTCGGACATTTTTCAAATTCACCACAACTGCTTATAAGCATAAAAAAATATATATTTATTTATAAATATTTATTGCAGATGTAAAAGGAATACCGCACCAAGGGCTACAACTAATTGTGGGAGTACCTGATGGAATTTGTAGAAAAACTAAGAAATTAGACATTGAAATGATGATGAAAAGAAAAATGAACAGAGTCAAGAAAGAGTATCAAGTTTACATGCATAAAGTACATGTTTTATGTTGGCTCGGACACGGTAACTATGTCAGTCAAATGCTGAATGACCAAGATATATTAGCAGCAACGTTATCTCTAGTTCCATCTAAAGAATGCTATCCAGGTGAAAGAGTGGACATGAAGTATGTTGAACAAATAACCAATTGGTACAAGGACAAAGTCACACTAAAACAAGACAAAAATGAAAACAAGTTCAAACCTAAAGCACCCCCATTAAAAGAACTTCTGCTCCAACAAATAAAAAGTAGAATATTTACAACCAAAAAATATATAGTTTTTGTGTTTGTATCTATGTTAAGAAGTCTTGGATTGCAATCGCGGGCTATGTTTAATTTTGTAACACTGCCAATAAGACCACCTTCTTCTGAACTTTGTTCGTTGTCTACTAAAGAAAAGGACACAAAAGTGAATGAAAAAGAAGTTAAAGGGAAAGTAAAAAAGAGTGCACCTCAAAAATCTGGTAAAGTTAAAAAAGAAAAAATCGAGCAGCTAGATGGGAATTGTGATAGCTCATGTGAAAGTGATAATATAATGCAAATAGATGGCAGTGACGACAACCCTACAGTTAAGACTCGGCGGCAAAAAAAAATTGCCGAAAGTAATGCTGGGAAACATTTGAATACAGACGATAACCCTGAAGAAGAAAGTGTGTCTCCACCAAAACGACCCAGAACGAAAGCGGCAATTAATCAAGAAATAGCAGGTGTAAAAGTTGAATCGGTAAATAAGCAAGTAGATTCTAAAAAAATAACTGGATCGAGTAACGAAACCGCAAAAAGTTCGCGAAAGTCTTTATCACTCAAAACCCAAGAAAACCTAAAAGAATCTGTTAATCATGGTGATGAGTTGAAAATTGATGATAAAAATTCAAATGATGTTAAGAGTCCTCGAAAGACCAGAAGCAAGGATACAGAGAAAAAATCTCTTGAAACTCTTGCCCCTCCAGCAAATACTGGTATTGTAAAAGGAAAGAAAGTGAAAAAAACCAGCAATCCACCGAAGATAGTTGTTTCTTCAAATAATGATAACAGTATATCAAGCAAATATTTTGATGCTGACCAATCTTTACTTGAAACAAAACAACTGGGAAGAAAACGATCACGTACATCTGAACCTAAGGCATCAACAAACAAAAATTGTGATGATGTAAAAAAACAACGAACACGGAGCGCACATAACATTCCAGAAAATAAAAGTAAATACTTTAGTGAAAATAAAGAACAGAATAAAAAAAATACGAGATCTACAAAAGGAAAAACAGATAATAAATCAGAAAGTCAAAATCGTGTAAGCCACAGAGATCTTGCAAAACAAAAAAATACGTCCAAAAATGATGTAACTAACGACCTTGTAAACATTATTAAAGGAAGAGTTAAAGAGGCAAAAGACGAAGCGAAAAAGGGAATTGTCAAAGGTAATTTACTTATATGAATACAACCTAAAAATTTCCTTATTTTTCTTAGTTCACGCTACAGCGTGTTCCGCACACATACGAAATGTGTGCAGTAGGTAAAGTTAACACAGGAGTATATTTATTATTATCTCACAATTTTTATATTATCGAGGCATAAGCGCACGACTATAAACGCTACGATTGTGAGTTCGAATCTGACTCGGGGGGAATGAAATATTTGATATTTTAATTTCGTCGCTTTGGTAACTTAACACGGCACTGAGTTCCGACACAACACAGGCATTACCTCAAATCAAAGTTACCTGCTGTGTGCGGGATACAGCGTGAAGTTAAATAATTTTATTCAAAATAAGAAGTTACATGCTTAATTTTTTGAACGTCAACCAATTCACCCCAGTTCACTAAAGTTAATGCCTCAGACCTGAGAAGATTGGGACCAAGAAACTCAGTGGGGCTTTGGTTTTTAAATCAATTTTATACAAATACTACATATCTAATTATTTGTGACAATGATACCTATAAATCAGACTGGAGCGAGCATTTCATTACCATGTTGTCGTGACGTGTTATCTATACTAATATAATGAAGCGTTTTGTTATTGTACCATGGATCTGACGTTTACTTGAAATTTAAGGATTTAAATGTCTTAACAATGTCTCTTAAATTGACTGATTTAAATTTAAAATCTTCATTACATTTGGGTATGCTCTCCTTAAGTAATGATTCAGCGACGGTTGTAGAGGATATATGTAAGTGTATCGGTTGACACAACTGGAATATTAGCAAAGAATTCGGTGATCATTGGGGAATGGAATTGTCTTAATAGAAATGGAGTGTCTTAACACTAGGTTACCAGGTGCCCCCTGCCTACTTTGCTTTGTTCGGGATATAGCGAGAAGATATAAAAATAAATAAACTTTATTTTTGTTATTAGAAAAAATTAAACAAGAGACAGACGAGGACAGTGACTATTTGCCAGTTGAGTCGCCAAAACGCAACCATTCCGAAAGTGATGATGATTTTAAACCAGTTAAAATTAGTCCTAAACCCAATACCGTCAAGAAAATTGATCGCCGAGTGCTATCGACGGATGACGAACTACCATTAAATAAAATTGATGTTTGGTGTGAAGTGTTTGTGGAGGAACTAGAAGAATGGATTGCAGTTGATGTTATTAAGGGGAAAGTACATTGTGTCAATGAAATATATGTAAGTATTAACATTAAATTTGATATACTAGATTATTGTTGCTACAAATACAATAAAAACGTGAAATTTATGAGAATTAAGAAAATAGTAAGAGGGAAAAATATACTTACGACTAGATGAAGCAAGTATCTAATACAGACAACTTAGACTGGGATAATTTTTTTAGTTCATTAATACGATTTTATATATATTCTATTTATATGTTTTGCATTACTCTATTTATTTAGCTCTGCTCTCTCCCTCTGTCTCTCTCTCTCTCTGCTTAGCAGAGTCTATAGCATATAGTCTTATAGTCTGCTATAGAAAAACTATAATTAATAATTTTTCACACAACAAAATGGTATTGCTTACAGAACCGTGCCACACATCCAGTTAACTATGTTATCGGTTGGGACAATAATAATTATTTGAAAGACCTAACCCGTAGATATGTTCCTCACTGGAACACTGTAACGAGGAAGCAAAGAGTTGAACCAGTATGGTGGGAACAAGCTATAAAGGCCTGGCTCGGACCGAAAACAGCAAAGGACAGAGAGGAAGACGAGAGATTAGATACAATGCAACTAGAGGCACCTCTGCCGAAAAGTATCGCAGAGTATGTAGAAACACTTTATATACCATAGAATATACATAAAAATTGAAGCCGTTTTGGAGCAGTGGAATAGGGTGTGGATGTAAACGTGACGGCTGTGGCTTTTGGTTCCCACTAGGTGCAATGAATTATTTATTTTTATTTTCCTCGCTCGAGTATCATGGCAATTCACAGCCATGAAATAAGCTACTATAGTAGTTGTACTTGAGCGTTCCCGCGCTTGACTCTTTGTTTGTAAACAAATGCGGTAATATCCTATGAACAATCAATCAACAATCAGCGTCGATCTAATGGCACTTTATTTTAAAAAAAATTGATAACTGATATGAATTTTAAAATTATTTTTGTTGTTTTGAACTAAACCTAATATTTCTTAATTGCCTGTTATCTAGTTACACTAAATTATACTCTTACAGATACAAGAACCATCCTCTCTACGCCCTCAAACGTCATTTGCTCAAATTTGAAGCTTTATATCCGCCGGACGCGGCCACGCTCGGGTTCGTGCGGGGCGAGGCGGTGTACGCGCGCGACTGCGTGTACGTGTGCCGCTCCCGTGACACGTGGCTCAAGGAGGCCAAAGTTGTTAAACTTGGCGAACAGCCGTATAAAGTTGTGAAGGCACGCCCTAAGTGGGATAAGGTAACGCTCTATCCTGAAAACCTAATATCAACCACTCAACTTTCAGCCCCAATGCGTTCTAAGTGCTGGAATTTAACACCGCGTTTTGTCTTAATAATTCATTAATTCATTTCGAGTGGATATCGAACCCACGACCATCGCATCAGACGCCAAAACGGTTTCACTTTCTTATTTATGCATATTATGTTAATATGCTTACATATTAATTTTATTGTTAATTAACTATGCCTGCATATTTGCCTGTGTAGGAAAATAACTTGATATAACTTTCCATTTATGAATTGATAGAAAAAAAAAACAAACGCTAAATAGTAAGGGAAGTATACCAAAATACAGTAGTGTAAACTGCATTTAAATTGGTTTAGCTGAATCAAATGCTGCAGCAGTTTTAAATATTGCCTAGAAAGAAAGGCAAATATGTTACTCAATGATATTTGTTATTTTTTAACTGATTAATACTTATAATTAAATTTAATATTTGCAGCTATCAAACAAATTAATAACAGATAAACCTCTAGAAATATTTGGTCCATGGCAAGTACAAGATTATGAACCGCCTGTAGCTGAGAATGGAGTAGTTCCAAGGAACCCTTACGGGAATGTTGAATTGTTCAAAGATTGCATGTTACCCAAAGGCACAGTTCATATTAAACGTAAGCAGATAAACTTTTTTTATTCAATGTTACATTTATAGTAAATGTATATTTTTTAATCACACTATAAACATTGTAAATAATCTTTACAATTTTTTTTCTTATGTATTTTGTTATGTGCAATAAAAAATGTATAGAGGACGTCGTGACGCAAGGGTGGGTACAAAAGTGAAAGCGAGGGTTGTGAATTCATTCAGTAGAGACCGCTACTGGAGAAAATAAATAATTATTTATTAATATTTTAATTTTTTCTAGAACCAAGGCGAAAGCCCGGCATTGAGTTCCGCCGCTCAACACGCAATGCATTGAAAGTGGGGAATGGAGTTAATTTTTTTCTAATTTTTTCAGTACCCGGTTTAAATAGAGTAGCCAAAAAGTTGAACATAGATTGCGCGCCGGCGATGACAGGGTTTGAGTTCAATGGCGGCTGGTCCCATCCTGTGTATGACGGTTTCGTGGTTTGCCAGGAGTTTGAACAAGTTATTACTGAAGCATGGCTTAAGGTTCGTATACATTTAATTATCAAGTATTTATATATAACTTATAGTGTATATCACACATAGTAGGGTAAAATGGAGCTAGTGTCTTTTTACTTTTCTGCCGAATTCTCAATTTCCCAATACCGCTCCTTACCTCGTTACCAGAGCAAGGAAAATATTAAATCCCTACGACAGCATCAAGCGCTTAGTAATAGAAGCAGTACTTTTTCAGTATTTAGGACTATATTGAATGAATAGCGTTTTTTTCTAGGATCAAGAAGAACAGGAACGTAAAGAGATCGAAAAAACTGAAGCCCGCGTTTATGGCAACTGGAAGAAACTTATTAGAGGTCTACTTATTAAGGAAAGACTTAAAGCCAAATATGGATTTGAGGAACCGAGTACATCAAATAATAAGAAAACAAAAGGCCCTAGACTTGTAGTGAAGAAAAAATAATCTTTAAGTAAGGGAATAATTTAATTATAAATAAT
>DWAP01001539.1:0-15549 GCA_018230625.1 Heliconius eleuchia
AGAATACAGCGTGAGGCTGATTTAACTTAATATTTTTATAAAAATATTATAGGTAACTATTGAAAAAGCTGTATGTAGGTCGATTCGTTCGTGCAAAATAAATCGACTTAATCAAGAGGAAACATTCCAGATAATATACGCAACGTACGTATTTAGATAAAGACGTGACTAGAGAAAGTGGTCCACGCGTACCGATACATGTACCTCTAACGAACCAACAATGACTCGAGTATCTGTTTTTTAGTATCGAGAACGTTCATTAACTTTCAAATTGAATTAGTGCAGTGGGTGTCACAAATGAACTATTATTATTTAGTATACCTATGTAAGTGTTAAAATAGAAATATCGGTTTCCAATAAAATATAAAATGCATTAAAAACGGTTTACAATTTTACTTATAAAATGCGTTTTAAGGATTTACGACGGCCTTTAAAGGATTGTTTAAGTTAATTGATCTTGTAAGACCATGTTACTTAGATAGAACATAGATAAAATAAGATAATTTTATATAGTTTAAAATAAATGTTAATTGTTACAACTTAATATATGCAAATATATTGATTATTATCATTTGATAATATCGTTGAATCGCTGACAAACTAATCAACGGTGAGTTACATAAAATCGATAACGACTACCCGTAATCGACTTTAATGTATCGGAAGCATATTTTATTGGTACTTCATTAGACCACCTACGATATCTTTAAAATAGCCTGTTTAGCTGATTGTAATATCGAGCATTTAGAATGATTTACGATTTATCCAATTAAAAATTATGTTGTTATTCTTTTCTATTTCTAATGTAATGAAAAATAAAAATGTATTGCTTTATTATTATACCGGCCCGCTGTATCCCGCGCACAGCCGGGTGGGCAGAAGGAACCTAGTGCTAGCTGTCCTTATTTCCCCGAGTACGAATCGAACCCACAACGATTGGCCTCAAAATGCAATAACGCACCAAAACTAAAAATAATATTTTTAATACACAATTGTTTCTTTATTTAAACGATGATGTCTACTGATGGTTAGCTGGCTATTTATAACTAACATATAAAATAACAAATGTTTAGATATAACTGAGTAAGAAAAGAGATAATTGTTACTGTTATTTATAAGACTGATAAATTTAATTTGTGTATGATAGAAAAGCAACAATATGCTTTGATGAATCCATCAATTCTGATTGCCCGAACCCGCGTTTAATTTGCATAAATTTAATCTAGTTCAATTTAGACGTTGTTAGTTGTAGATATTGTATAATCAATTTTTGTCTGAGGTTTTTTTTTGTTAAAGTAGATGTTATATTATTAAATGAAGACGATAAAAAATATTAAAATTTATTGTAGATTTTTTTATTTCTCATTTAATGAGCAAATCTAAACAGCTTATGAAAAATTAATGTTTCATCGCTAATACAGTTTCCACTCTACTAACTTTAAGAGCTCCAAATTTTATAAATATAAAACTAAAAATATATTCCTTATAAAATATTGTTAAAAAATAAAAATGTATTGACCTAAATTACTAAAACACGCAAAATATAGGTACTAAAAAAAAGGTTCAAAGCCGTTCTTATAATAAGTCTCTAACTGTAAGGACGCCATTGTAGAGCACCATAGTAATAAAGTACCGCGCCTAATTCTGAGCAATATATAAAACCGTCTAGTTTTTTTGAAACAATCTTGATTAACCTTTTTCTTATTACGCAACTATGGCACAGTAGGCTGATAGATTGTGCTCGTATTTACATAATTTTCATATTTTGAAAATAAATTGGTTAATTATGAATTGTTGGATACAACTTATGTGTAGGATTAAATAAGAAAAATTACTTAATATCATAGAAGTTGAAGTCCACAACTTAAAAATCTCAATTTTTTTCAGGAAATTGTATAGATTGAAAGATTTATTTATAGCAATATACTATTTAAAATAATTTTAAATAAAATTATTGTAGGTTTTTTATATTACAATATATAAAAGTCCTTAGTTATCCTATTTTCTAATGGATACGATTCGAGTACGAGTATAGGAGTGAACAGGTCTTAAAATCAGCTTCACGTTATATTCGGGCATATAGCAGGGTATCAGAGGGAACCTAGAATTAAGACACTCCGCTCCCCCACTTTCCGCCTAATTTTTCAAGGCAGTGCGTTTGCGTGAGACAACAGTATTTAATACGAGTATAAAATATAAATAGTTTCATATTCACATAAAATTTTAACCAAAACGCAGACACATCAATTATCGTTATCAACATACAGATTTAGTACGAACTCCATAAGTGTATCGAGGTCAACTTCGCTTTATACGTTTCTAACGTAACCGAGTGGAAGGGTCAGTTCGCGTGATCCTTGCTATAAAGTTAACTTTTTGTACAGATTACACCGCCACGATACCACCGTATAGGGGTCAGGGAGTCAAACACCATGTTCATAGACCTTAATAAGTCGGCCGAGATTACGGCCACTCTATAAAGCTTATCTACCTAATTATCGAGAGCAGAGGAATTAGTAGGAAGTAAGACAATAATTAAAGCGCTATAATACAAGTATTTTATAGTGGTGCCAATAATCTTGTTACAAATAACTTTATTGTGTTTTTTTTAGTATCAGTATCACATTGTATCCTGTATATAGGAGAGTAGAGAGAGGGAACCTAGTGTTAAGACACTCCTTTCCCCAGTTTTTACACAATTTTCGAGGCGTTGCGTGTTGTTAGGTGGGATTCAAAGATGAGCTTTTGCCCTGGTGCCATAGAGAAGAAATGATAATATTAATTAACACAACCGTCGCGTTACAGTCACTCTCTTGTGCAACTGCGCCACGAAGGCCTTTCAGCTTCACTCTGTATACCGTATAGTCAAGACACTCCACTCTCTTATTTTTGTGCTAACTTGAGATGTTGCGTTTGTCTTTCCAGAATGGGAAAATAAAAATAATTCAATCCCTCAGAAGTGATCCCTTCCCCTCCTACCGATTTAACCTACAACAATCGTTTTTCCTGGCAAACTAGCTCTTTCTTTTTATTTTATAAGGATTATTTTACAAACAATGTAAACTCATTATTGAGGCCTCTGTTTTTATTTTCCACTAACTGGAAGGAGTATACACTGTATTTATTCTCACTTATATGTTTCTTATTTCTTAAATATATAGGTACTTCTAATAAATATATAGAAAAATATGATAGGAACCAAAAAAATATCGGTGAAATCGATTTTTTAGTACCAACCGAGTCCACTTGTTTTATTAATATGTATGTAGGTAGCCTACATACAGTAAAATTGACGGCAAATCGATACTGTTGACCAGTGGAACAAAGGTAGCGTAACGTAACCGTGAAGTTGAGTTTCCATTAAAAATATTATCTATTCGTTTTTGTTTAATAAGTGTTTTCGCTTCACGCATTCACCGCATTTTACGGGTTAACGATAGAGAACGTAATCTTGAGAAGCTTCATTATTTAAATTTTCTTTTATTTTGTAAGTAATCATGTTGGGTGGGGTGACCTAACACTGTAACATTAGATATAAAGACTCTCCCGAATGGCTCGAAGTACTTACAAGCATACAATTCTTATTGTCATGCTCTTAATATTCCAAGCGTAAACCTCTTTTGAGGCAACATTAAAGGTTTTAATTACGTACCTTTATTAGAAATTGTTTTTTTTTTATTTTTTAAAGAATTTAATTTATTTAATTATTTGAAGTATTTAAAATATTTAATTTAATATAGTATAGCCGATGCATCGAATGCACTGTTACTATTACGCATTAACATATGGTATAAAATATGGATACGTATTGTGAAACTAAATTTCATTATAATAAAACGAAATTTAGTAATTCCATCCAATATGGGATTAACATAATCTACTCTACAAATGACAACCGGAAGCCCTAACATCAATTATCAATAAAACGCCACGAATAAAAATCTTTCAATTTTTTTTATAAGAAAGGAAATTTAAGATTACGAGGTAACGTATTTATGATTTTTATAGTATGTCAACAGGCAATTATAGTTGGTTTGTAAGAATCGCCGTTTATCAATTTTTTATCAAAATGACAGCATTGCTGATATCCGAGATTTATTTTTTATTTCACGCTATATCCCGTACGTATCAGGGTAGTCGCAGGGAACCTAGGAACCTAATATTACATTCCGTTCTCCACTTTCCGCATTGCGTGTTGAGTGGCGCAACTCTACGTCGCGCTTTGCCTCGTTGCCAGGACCAGGAAATTTAAATATTAAACACCAAGCCCATAACCTGTTACGTCAAATGCTTGCCCCCTGCACCACGGCTGACTGACTTATTAGTCAGTCGTGATGCTACTAACTTTTTCTTAATTATTCTCATAAAAATGTTTGAGTAAAAGTTATTGCAATATAGCAATAACATTTATATTGAAAACTTACCAGCTTGGAAATACCTGTGATAAGTATCGGAATCATTTAACTCCAAGAAATTAAATCTTATTGAATGAATTGAAAAGTTTTTTTTTTAATCGACGTTATGTTACTGGTACTATATACTAGTATTATGGTAATAGCTCTCCGTGACCAAGAGTCACCGTACTTTATTATATGGCGGTTCTGGGGTCAAAACGACATCGTGCCGCGACCATTGCACTGCCCCCCGCTGCTTTTGCCCTGTGGAAATCGCCAATCACAGAAACTTCTTAGAATCGACAATGATAAATGTGTCGATCACAGGATTCCTGCGATCAAAGAAAATAAATGGTACTTCACAGACTGAAACACCTAGTTACCCGTGTTGTGGCGTTGTAGATTACCTTTTATACAGTGATATATGATCTGTAATATGGCCGTTTGTTGTATAGGAACTCTTGTGTGCCTTCGTCGTTTATATATATTTATTAATTTTTTCAGCTTCACCGCCGAATTCAACGCCGCGCTTTGCCGCGGAGGCAGAGCGATAAAGTTAAATTTAAATATATATGACATGTTTATACAAAATATTTTCGTCAAAATAAGCAATAATTTAAAAATATATGATTTACATTAATAAACTCTTGATTTAAATCAAAATGAGAAGCAATAAAAAACAGCGTCGGTACAATGCGAAAATGATAGTCACGACCGTAGAAACAATATTAATTTATAGAAATTACAAACCTACAGTTGCGATCCCTACAGCATTATCATTTTATATATAAATAAAACAGCTTCACGCTGTATCTAGGCTAGGTAGGCAGAGGGAACCTAGTGTTAAGACACTCCATTCCCCATTTTCCGCCGAATTTTGGAGGCATTGCGTGTTGAGTGGCGGAACTCAATGCCGCGCTTTGCCCCGACACCAGAGCGAAGAAATGGTAATTAATATAAATGTAAATAAATATTTCATCTGTTTGAGTAGGGATCGAACCCACAACCAGTCGATTTTGCGGTCATACTTTGTGCCTCTTCGGCACGACTGGCCTCATATCAACATTTTATATATAAATATTTTTAAAAAATACGTTAATACTTTCGTACTGTGCAGCTTGGCTGTAGCTTTGATCTACACAAAGATCGACACTCCTAAGACTCCTAAAGTCATGTTTGGTTCAGAACGGCAGGATAATAATTCCTTAATTACGCTCCCTTGGTTTTCCAAATCGAATGGCAGTAATTGCTTTTCTGTTCGACCTAAACGGGTTTAATTGGCACTTTTGTTGGAATGCGCGGTCATAATTTAACTGACCACGATATTTTGATGTTGTTGCGATAGAAGATATATTTATATATGTACATATTTTTTGGATATAAATGAAAGTATTAACTGTTTTTTATATTGCAAAAAATGCAAGATTTTAATCTTATAAATTTCGTTTATATTATATTGAGGCAACGAAAATTGCAAATTTTATAATTATGATGTCAATTTAGCGACGTCTAAATCTTAGAAAAAAATCTTTAAAATTATTTGTTGCGTTTAATTATTTAATTATACGTATAATACAATCAAAGGTCTAGATTTGTCTAACTGTGTGTCTAGATGTAGAGCTACACACACTTTGACAAAGATCTCTAAGTGTATGTCTATGTAGATTTCTCCACATGAAGTGCTTAAGACGAATTTTGTAATATAAATTATTCATATTGACAATTATTTTAAGCATCCCATAAGAAATATGTAACCTGAATAACCAAAAGGTGTGAAAGTGAAGTACCAGTCGTAGCATCCATTTGTGAGCCCATATTTAGGTACAGTCCTGCACTTCCCGATAATACAAATAAAACGAACTTGCCTGTCGTATTTGTAACCCTACATTATGCAGTATTATACAAACCTAACAGCTGTTACTAAGTTATGCAATTGAATCTCGGCGACTGGTTGAGACGCCGTTGGCAGACTACGCTAGGGTACTTTCCAACTTGGCATTCTAGTGCCAGTGAACTTGTTACTTGCACAACTGCAAAACTGAGATAAGGACCGCGAATTCACCATCTTAGAAATATATCCAACGCCTCTGGCGTAGATCACGTTTGTTACTGTTGATAACTATAATCTTTAGCTATCTTCAGATAGTTCGCAATGTATTGTCGATAAGTTCCTTGTAATGTTTTTCAATATCTTATATTTTACTATTATGTAAATTATCATAAAGACTTAAAAACTCTTATTCAATTTTTAATAATTAAACTCTTATTTTTAATAATTTTATTAATTTAATTGTATTAGTTAATAAAAATTCTAAAGCCCACCCACCATGTGGTGGGCTATTTGATATGATATCATATATGTACATATATAGGGTTTTTCATTTCACAGTTTAAAGTTTCTGCGAATAATAAAAAATGCAACACCCTACTTACTAGCTGGCCATAATCGAATGTTCACTTCGTGCCTCACTTTGCGAAACCTCCGTCATGCCGTACCTCGCTTCAATGAGCCATTGCACGTTTAATACGTTAAACTGATACGCGGGGTGTCAGCAGAACTCGTGACAGGGTTACCCAACCTTTGGCCCGGAAAATGCTAGCGAGCTGTGCCTATTTAATTTTCATTTCGTATCTGATATTTCAGATTGTTGGGCACTCACTTATTCACGCGAAACGGTTGTCAGTTGAAATTCATACTGGTTTTATTACCGGCTAATTGTATAGCTACGGCGGTATTGTATGCTAATATAAGATGTAAAGTATTCCGGTATAAGTACAATGTTGTATATTTTTTACAACATTGCAAGTTGTTTACGAGTCAACGTTAAAAGAATCCCCAAGATCATTTATGTACATGACTTTTTAAAAAAACGCTTCGTTTTTTTTATTTCTTATAAGTTATATTTTTATATTTTTTTAAATATTTAATTAATACATGATATAAAATAGACGTATTTCTCCATTACTATGTATAAGGGCGAAGGGTTTCAACGAAATTGAGTTTAAAGCAAGTTATTATAACACAGCTATAAAGTAGATGTTTCCTGGTTATAACAGAAGCGAGAGATTTCATAATTTCCCTTTTCGCAACTAGAAGTTGTGGTATTCCATAATAAAGGCAATTTATAATAGATGTAATTATTATAATATTATAATGTGATGTTTTATAATGTGTAAGTTGATACTGTAAAATTAATAATCTTGTTGAAGTCTGTTAAACTTTAACTATTATTTTATTTATTATGGGGGAACCTAGTGTCTTAACATTAGGTTCCCTTTGCCTATCCTGTTTTATGGTGATACAGCGTGAAGCTTTAAACTCTACGCCGTATCTCGCATATAGCGAGATAGACAGAGGAAGCCCAGTGCTAGACATTTCGTTCCTATTAAAAACGTTGTGTTCCCAACTTTTCGTTGAATTCTGGTCTTGCGTGATGAGTGTTGGAACTCAACGCCGCGCTTTGCCTCGATCCCAAAGCGAAAAAAATGAAAATATTAATATTTTTATTTCCTCGAGTGTGAATCGAACCTACAGTCTATCATATTTACAGTCACACGCTTGTGCCCCTGCGCCACCATCCTCGCCCCAGCCTCATCCAAAATTTATAACCATATTGTAGTACACATATTGTATTATAATTGAATAGCCCGGCGTGAATGAGATGAGAAATTGTTTTGAAGTTGGGATGAGATAGGCATTAGGCCATTGGGGCTCAGTGGCACAGCGAATGACTTACTGTAAACGCGATGGTTGTGCGTTCGATTGCCCCTCGAATTATAAAAGTTCTCAAGTATGACACAACCACCCTCTTTCTCAGTTTTCTCAGTCTTAGTTTATGTGGATAACATATAGTGATTATGTAAGTAACATATAAATTATAAGTAAACAAAGTAATATTCATATTTTTTTCTTATACGTAATTGTGTTCACTATTAACTCGTCTTATCGATTATTTCAGCCACAGCTTGTCATATTCATACTGTAGGTACAATAAAAAAATAAGTTAAGGAAACTTCTTCTACTTTGTAAAACTGATCTTCTTTAATTAATGGAATTTATTGGGTCTTTGAAAATCGTCGTTTAATATTAACGTTAATATCTACTGTTCATAGGGAGATAAATAAAATAATCATTATTCAATTTAAATATTAAATGCCTTAAATAAAACTACTCTATTTAATTTTATTATAAGTATATTGTAGTTTATAAATTATAAATACACATATATTTTAAATAATATGAAAATAACTAAATTAGTTGCGAAAATTTATAATATTGAAAAGTAAAAAAAATAAACAAAAACATATTACTCTTTTCACACACAAAATATTAATTTTGTCGTATTGTATTACAGTTCTTGTAACAATGTTTACTTTGACCTATAATGACACAACCGTTACCTTACCTTACCCTTATATAATGACGAACCCAACTATACTTTCATTATAGGATAACCACCCTTCTCTTTAAATAATAGTAAATTCCTTGCACTTGTAAAGCGTGGAGGTACACAATGGCTTAACGGTTCAGATCTCTGTGACATGATTACGATCTACATTATAGCAAAATACGTCTACTTTCTTAATAGTTAGAAAATTTTAAAGCGGAAACATAAGCGTAAAATAAAGAAAATTCTTCTTGAATAGAAATTAATGCTATTAACTTAGGTAGATATATTATAATTTAGTGTCTAGATAATCTAGTGTTATGACACTACGCCTCCGATTTCCGTTCATATACGAAACAATTTCGAACTTAGTTATATAAAATTAAGGAAATTGCAGTATAGTTAAAAAATTATGACTGACATAAATGGGAATCGAACCTCCAACCATTTCATGTGCAGTGATATTCACTAGTTAACAATAATATAGCTATAAAGTATTCTGTTCTTTATTTTTCTATAATAATTCACATATCCATTAAGATGAATTCTTTTCTAGACTATTGACTCATACCCGAACTTGGCATTATTCATTTACTTGAAAAATAACTACTAATACTCGTAATATATTTAATTAAAAAAAAATCGATTTACATTTAAAATGTGTGCTGTGTGCGGGATACCGCTTCACGCTGTATTCCGCACACAGCAGAGTAAGCAGAGGGAATCTAGTGTTAAGACACTCCGTAAACAATTGTTTTATTTAATAAGGTAATTATTTATTAACTAAAATCTTATTGGATTTAACTTAAATTGTGTATATTTATTGATAGGATGACGTTGACCGCGGCACTGGTGTTGCTCGCGTTGTGCGCGGCGGCGCGCGGCGGCGACCCGGTGTTCGACCCGAGCACGCTGATGCGGCTGGTGCTCGTGCCGGCGGACGCAGCCGTCGGAGCCGTCATCTACCGCGTGCGCGCTTCCGATCCGGACTTTGATTATCCGCTGCATTTTGAACTTATAGGTATACCTCATTATTTATTTACTAACGTGAAATTTCTATATATTTATTTTTTTAGCTTCGCACTGTATTCCACACATAACACGGTAGGCAGAGGGGAACTGGGAATTTACTGCCCGATCCCGTTAAAACACTTCCGTTTCACACTTTCTGCCAAATTCTGGAGACATTGCGGGTGAGTGGTGGAACTCAACGCTGCGCTTTGCCTCGTTACCACAGCGAGGAAATGAAAATATTAAATATAGTTTTTCCTCGAATGGGATTCGAATTCACAACCTATAGAGCTTACAGCCGCACGCAATGTAATTATTATTGTAATTTAAACCTACCAATTCGTCATTACCAAGTGAATATTTTGTTAACATTTACAAAATAAAAATAAAAGATTGATTTCTTTATTGCATTAAATAATTTCTGATATTTTTATTCTATCTAATTATAAAATATATGACCACAGGACAAATGGGTCGTCTCGACATCGGTATAGAGACACTCCCCTGTACGCGTTACAACTCAGTGTGCCAGGCCAATGTGATATTACTCCGGAGACTGGAACCGGGCCGTTACGTAGACTTCAGGCTGTCAGCTCGCAACACCCGAGGCAGGAGTGCCAGAATCGCATGCTCCATAACCGGCACTAACGCAACCACACCCAGAGACACGATATTCCCACATCAGCCTGGCATCATATTAGTTCCTGAGGTAAGATATGTTAAGTGTAGAAAAGATTGTTTGTTACTAACAGTAATATAAAATGTTTATAATAGTATGCTTAAACGTATGTATGTAGCTATATTAGATAATTTATATTTCAAGTTTACTTTCATACATATAACTTCTAAATTCTTTATTAAAAAATTTTCAAAATTGGATTATTGTTTTATGTGATTTAAAAACGTGTTTTTGTTTTATAAGCTGGAACTCTGGGTATATATTTAGAGTTAAATTTAAAATATGCTCTATTCTCAAACTCGTCTAGTCAACACGACGTGGTTCTAGTATATTACTAAAGTAATCACCCTATCAAAGGATATATATCATAATTTGGAATACTCCAGCTGAGTAACAGCCATAGCAAAAAACACTATCAGCCAGTTACTATGTGATACAAGTATATGAAGCTGCCAATATCTGCACTTCGCAATATTGATGTCATCAAATGAAGCATAGGAGCCTGCGGCGTGATGTGAGGTGATTGATGATGATGACGTGCACCCTCGCGCGCGGAAACGAAATCGAAATTAACTGCTATGACCTTTAAGAGATAAAAAATATATTTCTATAAATCATGTATAAAAAATATGAGGCCAATCGTGGCACAGAGGCCTAAAGTGTAAACTGTCAACGCGATTTGGTTTGGGGTTCGATCCCTACTCGAGTAAATGAAATATTTATTTAAATTAATATTATTTCCATTTCTTCGCTCTAATGTCGAAGCAAAGCGCTTGAAGTCCGGCATTCGGCGGAATGTGGAGGACGGACTGTCTTAACACTATATTCCCTCTACTTATCCTGCTAAATGCGGGATACAGCGTGAAACTGTTTTGTATCATATGTATAAAAATAAATCAAAATCTAAATAACAATTTTGAATAAGTAAGATACTTATTGTTACAGGACGCCAAACGTGGAACGGATCTCGAAATTGTCATTTCGAGAAAGAATCCACTGTCACCGAAGCCACTAGAACTGGAACTTTGGGTATATTATATTTTATTTAAGCGAAGTTATAAATTGAGAGTTAGCATTATAGTGTGTAAATCCTAATGCTGATCCAATGTGGTCGTCTGTACAGACATCTTTGGTTTTAAATTGAATATTTTTTCTTTAACATTTACAACAATATTTAGTAAAGCAGGTGTATCACTAATTTTAACTTTAAAATAACTTTGTTGTGTTTGATGTTGTTTCCTACCTATCGGCATGTTCGGTACGCATTTCTCTGTAACCACATAATGAGGTTTCGCTGCCACCACTAATAAACCTCATTTTCATCGTGATATCTCATTGACGGAATTTCATTGGCGTAAATCATTTACCATATTTTAATGTCTCTATGACTGACGGCGCAAGGGCACAAAGTGTGACTGTAAACGCGACAGATTGTGGTTTCGATTCCCACTTGAGGAAATAATATATATTTATTATTTTCATTTTTTCGCTCTAGTGTCAAGGCAAAGCACAGTGTTGAACTTCGGCACTTAACCAGCATTGCTTCAATGGGGAGCGGAGTATCTTAACACTAGGTTTCCTCTCCCTACCCTACTGTGTGCGGGATACAGCGTTAGGCAATTAAAAATTATTAGGATGATCTTACAATTTTGCATTATAATCTTACCTCTTAAAATCTAAATAGTATAAAAAAAACATAACATGGTTTTATCAACTTAATAAGTGCCCTTATTACATTAACCATCAAATATCTACCTACAAGTTACCTACCAGTTATCTATATTTTATATTTGATATATCTGACCGAGGCAAAATAGTTAACAACAAAAGCTCTCGGTAACGTAATATCACACAATTATAGAGCATTAAGTCTTGGGGCGTGTTAAATTTCTCACAGTTCGTGGTAAATGAGCAGCACTTGTGCCTTGAGGTCTAGTAAAATATTATATTTATGTATATGTACGTATTCCTTCGAAATCTTTTTAGTATAGGACCAAAAATATTTAATATATTAAAACACAAAAAGCAGTGAACATTTTCTTCGTTATAATATGATAAGTTAAAATTATATAACATATACTTATTTAGAAGACGTATAAAAATTTGAACGTAACGGGACTCGAACCCGCGCCACCTGGAAACCGACCAGGTACTCTAAATAAGTATTTTTCTTTCCTAAGTATCGAATAACACTTTAAATTTATAATGAAATTATATGACATAATTTAATAATACATACCACTAAAAAACTAAGGCTTCATCAGCAAGATTGTATGTTATTTTTATACCTAATCAATATAATACTACAAACATGTTAGCATAATTTTAAGCAAACGTTGGACTTCAAATATTTCATTTTTATTAGGTAAATAGACAAATAATAACAAAAAAACCTAGTTGACATTTTTATTCTCCACTTCCTGTGACATTAGGAACATTATGGGCTATGCGATATCTGAATGCAAAGCTGTAGGTACTTCGCCTATCTCGATTGAACCAAACATCACCATATTGTATTGTATGCGTCTTCTACTTGTATGAGATTTGAACTCACAATCTTTCCATAAGATGGATATCAAATACGCCATTATACGCCAATAATCTATTTAAAAAGAAATTATAATAGTATGACGATGTGTATGATTATATAATCATAATATCAGCTTTAGCCAGGGCAGAGGGAATCTGGTGTTAAGACACTCCGTTTCCTACTTTTGCATATCGAGTAGCGGAGCTTAACGCCGCGCTTTGCCGCGACACCAGAACGAAGACAATAAAATATAAAAATTTTAATGAATATTATATTTCCTCGAGTGGGGATCGAACCCACAACCAATCACGCTTATATACACACTTTCTGCTCCTGCGCCATGACTGGCCTTCATTTTATTTATATTTTTTTGACATAACATTATGTTACTACTACAACTATACTGTACTTACCGGTTCTATTGAGTACCTTGAGGAAAAACGCCTGTTATCGTCCATTAAAACTTATAATGACAGAGCGTGTCCCTATAGACACCGTCATTTAAAATGGGCTCTACGTGATGAAATTAACTATTATACAGAATTTTGCTCATTTAAATATCAAGTTGAGCTGACATGTGATGTTTTAGGTTTGTAAATTATTTTTTGCACATGTAATATGCAACTTTGTGTCAAAATTATAGGTATTTATCAAAGGTGAACTTTATTTTGTAATAAAAAGATTAAAGAATATAACAATAAATAATTGAGCAGGAGGAATAATTATTTTCATATTGTTTTATTTCGTTTACCATATATTTATAAAGTATTAGCTTTATTAAATATCGGAATAAATGATCGCCTTTTTAATAATAAAAATACTTTTTTTTAAATTGTTTCTGGCGTTTTCATTTTTTTGTGAAAACATCAAACAACACTCACTTTTAGGTCATATAACCTGTATGGAAGAACTAGTTCATAAAGGTTGATTAAAACCTTTTTTTCACGTGTACATTGTCTCTTTGTGCAGGGTTCTCCGCTTTTCGCAATAAGGCAGCGGCGTGTATCCACAGAGAACACGGAAGGCACAATATTCCTAGTCGGCCCCTTAGATTTCGAGGCGCAGTCCATGTATCACTTAACGTTATTAGCTGTGGTGAGTTTTCTACGAAAGCCTAATGTGCTCCATCGGAATGCATTAATGAGAATCATAAAAATAACGGTCGCTTATATTCGTTACTTTTAAGTAGCGCTGGTTGCATCTGATAAAAACGACGAAAAATGTTTCGAGATGCATTTCACTGTAATAATGTTCTACTAAACTGATCTGGTGACATAAATTTTATAATAAAACCAGTTACAGCTAGCATATGTGTAATAGCAGCTGATATTTATAATATATATATATATATATATATATATATATATATATATATATATATATATATTTATATTACAGGATCCCTACGTAGAACTGGGAAAAGATACTCGGAATATAGCTGGGCTAGAAATCGTCGTAGTTGTCCAGGACATCCAAGATATGCCTCCTGTGTTCACATCGGCGCCCCCCATCACCCACTTGCCTCGTCAAGTGGCGCCAGGTGATATGATAGTGAAAGTTCGTGCTGAAGACGGCGATAAAGGCGCGCCTCGGCAAATCAGATATGGCCTTGTATCTGAAGGAAACCCGTTCACACCGTTCTTTAACATCAACGAAACATCTGGTATGTAAGATTCATATATTTAAATATTTTAATAATTGAACTAATTTCTTTATAGGTTTCCCTAAAACGTACACATTGAGGACACGTGACATTCATATGTTTAAACTTTCAAATTATTTAATATATAATAATATATACAATATACAATACAAACTTTCAATAATACACAGTTAAAATTGAATTAATAGATCTAGATATTTGTAATGTATCGAAGAGGACTATGTATGGGACATTTATCCTATATGGGGAAATTCAATTTACACTCTATGTGCAACAAACGATAACATTCATTTAAATTTTATCACTGTAACGTTTCATGTAAAATTCATGTCTATAGCACATTTAGAGCAAACTCGAATGAACTGCCTTTGATATTGAGGGGGTGGGTTATCAGATCTCTACCAGGCATTGTCTGATTCGCTTGATAATCTCGAAAATGATATGACCTATGGACCAAAACAGTTCTTAAAACTTTTGTGCAATTATTATGTTTATTTTAATTATAAAATAATAGTGTCATGGGCGGAAGACGAAGCGCGGAGTGCCTTAATATTAGGTTCTCTTTGAGTACCCTGCTAAGTACGTTTTCCTACACACATTTTATTTGTAATAATATACAAGCAATAAACGAATAGGTCCATATTATATATAAATCTCTCGCAGGGAAATAAAGTTTCAATTAAAAAGTCATCGGACCGTAAACTTCCTGTGAAACTTTGCATGTTGCAAATGGCGTTTATGTTTATGACAATCTACAGTATTTTAAAGCAGTGGAGTGCATTTTTAATTTTTAAGCACTTATAGTAGGTAGTTGTTATCAAAATATGCCTAATATTATATATATATATATATATATATATATATATATATATATATATATATAT
>DWAP01001540.1:0-15548 GCA_018230625.1 Heliconius eleuchia
CCGTGGTCACACGTGGTGGTAGACTGAGGTGGCATTCGTCTGTCAGTTGACATAAATACTATATCAAACCACCGCCAACGATTTCTTAATTTCCTCGCGTACTGCCCTGCCATTCTTGCAGAATGAGCTAACCAGTGGGTCCCAGGTGTTAGAAAGCTTTCAGCCGTCCTCTCTATTGAAATTAAGATATTTTTGTATTTCAATAGCCCCTGTTCTAACCTTCCTGAAAATATTCAAAATTTAAAAGCGTTCAATCAAGCGTCATCAATTATAACGATAATTACATTTCGTAGCACGTGTATAAAAATAGCTTTGTTTCAAAATTCCGTGAAAAGGATATTTTTATATGCATATATTATATTTAATTTTAATCTTCACGAGTAAATTTCATTAACTATACAAATCAGTCGTGGTGCAGGGGCACGTGCGTTCAACTGTTCAACGCGACAAATTGTGGATTTGATTCCCACTCGAGTAAGTGAACTATTTAGTATTTCCATTTCCTCGTTCTGGTAACGATGAAAGACGAGCGCGGCGTTGAGTTTCGCCACTCAACAAGCAATGCCACCAGAATTCGGCGAAAAGTAGGAAACTGGAAGTGTCTTAATGGGGAAAAGAGAGTCTTAACTCTATGTTCCCACCCTGCAATATGCGTGACGATAAAGATAAAATCTTATTGCATTTCAATATATGCAGTTAAGCTAAATAGATATTGACTAGAGTACCTAGTTTCCTAAGTAAATTTGTCGAAATAGAATCACAAAAATTAATTTAATAAAACCTCTTGTCGTCCAGAGACCGTGTATAGCGAGACGAGAATCCAAGGTTTAAGTATACTTAAAACTTATTTGGCCTATAACTGATACCGTTCAATGTATTTTCAACCACGCTGAAATTTATTACATTTTAAAATAATATTTTATGATTGCAATAAGTACGCCCTGATGCAATATGTCATGATGTGATATTGGATTGTTTCTGTCTAGAAATTCATATATATTTGTAATAAAAATCATTGAGAATTCATCTCGAGATCTGAGAGAGCAGAACCCTGCGATTATTGGCTTATGAACTGGTTATGAAATTGGCTTATGACATTTTTATTTATAGTTTTGTTTTGTTTCGTTTTGAGGCCGTCGTGGCGTAGGGGCACACGCATGTGACGTAACGCGATGGATGTGGACTCGATCCCCATTCGGGGGAATGAATTATTATTTATATACATTTTTATTTTTTCGCTCTGGTACCGAGGCAATAGCTGGGCAACCACTCAATACGCAAAACCTCGAAGTTTCAGTGGAAGATTTTTATAAATAGCTACCACTATCTACAAAAGCGGCAAATAATCACGCTTTATCAATCCTTTGTGAGTTCGACTCGAACTTTCGAATTCAGGCGGAAATTAGATAAAACTTGAAAACTAAGCTTCATCATCATCATCATTATTCATCATCATCATCATCATCATTCATCATTCAGCATCTTAAGGCACTGCTTCGAAGCAGCAGATGAAAACAAAAAAGGAAACTTTTTTATTTTTGACCTTGTCCAACTTTCACTGAGTTAATTGCTTAAAAAATATTTGAATTAGATATAAACAATATTTTAAATACTTTGAAACAGCTATTATTAATTAAAAATAAAAATGGCGAAGTGGATCAATGTTTTCTCACAGTCACACGGTGGTTGTAAGTTAGAGGTATGATTTACATTTAAATTATTTTATTTTTCGGATATGGTATTACAAAACGCGGCGTTGGGTGCCGCCAGCTTCAAATAGCTTAATTAGGCTATGTTAGTAAAAGAACTAGATATGAATTTAACTACTTTTGATATATTATACTTTAAAACACAATTAAAACAAAAAAACGATTTGAAGTTGACCAACTTAAGTTTCACTCTTTTTGTATGACATAAATTACAATTATATGTTTGTAATGTTTTTTTTCTATGAAATACCTCTATAAATAAAAGTTATACTTTTCACTTTTTGGCTGATTTTCGGAGGATTTGTATTGTAAGGTCTCACTTCATACAAAATTTCATAGCTGTAAGCCTACTCTGTAGGTTTTGATTCGCTTGAGAGTTTCGAAAATTTTGCGGAAATTTTTGCATTTTGCATATGCGGCTGTATCTTTGATTGCTTTGGCTTAAAGAATTGATTTTTTTCACACCTTCAAAGAACAGCAGACCTGAACTTTTAACATAAATTGCAGCTTGATACCTCCACGCGATCCTGTTCCCAATAAGGGGCTTTGACGGAGGGACAACAAAATGAAGTTTTTCATATCGAAATAAGAAATCCTAAAAACCGGTTAAATGCGAGTCAGACTCGCCCACCAATGCTTTCATACCTATTTCGGGATTATAGGTTCACAGATACCACTTATAAAAGCATACAAACTTAAGTTTACGGGCATATCCACTCATCCTGCCTGAAATGAAATACAAATATAAGTTTGTAACTTTTGTTTTATATGAGATACCTCAATATGTTTTTAATTTTTCCTATTTTTTCCTTTATTTGTATTTTAATTTCTCACTTCGTGCTAAATTTCAAAAGTCTAAATCCACGGGAAGTGCCTATAGATTTAAATTGCGCGGGGAATTTCAAACAAAACGAAAATGTTTTGTTGTGCTTCAAGGAACAATAGACCATAGAATATTTGATATTAACTTCACCTTAATATCTCGGACGGACGACAAAGTGATCCTATAAGGGTTTTGTTTTTACCTTTTAAGGCATGGAACCCTAAAATTTATTACATTCAGCTTAGAAGTGTGTGATCCGTGGAAATTGAGTAATATATAATATAGATTTCAACACATCCACTTTTAGATATAATATTTGCTTATTTATTTTAAACTATTGTTGACTTCGAACTTATTGCAGTTTCATTCTACGCTGGCCTTAGCGCTATGTTCTTGTACTTGCTGGGGCTAGGCCGCGAGGACAACTACGAACACTCGGACCACAATGAGGACGATGACACCGAGACGATTGTTCACGGAGATGAGCATTTGTATCAGTAAGTATAGATTTTTTATAAGTACCTACATGCATATTGCATTTAAATGTTACGACGGCTCATTGTAGAAACTATATATTGGCTTGGTTACAAATAGTAATGGTAAGGTAAAGGTAAAGGTAAGTGAAACCTGTGCTAAGCTGGCAATGGATAATGTCATGTCTAATATTATTACCAAGAAACTATAATATAAAAAAATGAGCTTCATAATTTAACAAAAGTTAGATGTTTTTTTGTATCTTAGTTACCTAATAACTGACAAAGTAACTACCAATCGAGATCCATATTGCCTAAACTTACGGGCCTTATAAAATATCCAATATCTGGCTATACTGTTCTACTATTGGCTCTCACTGTATAACCATACGAGTTCAACAAATTATAAGAAATAAGGACTTAAAGTTATAGAAAAATAAGTTCAGTATGATCCGGCCAAAACAAACATGAGCACCAAGCGTCAGTGCCTGAGATAGTGTGACCTTTTAATACACAATGCTTAATACAAAACTTATATTTTAGTAACTTTAACCAAACTCCCGAGAGAGTTTGGTTATAGTTGCTAAAATATAAGTCAGAGTAATAAATGTTGTTAGTTTAGTAAATTGGTATGCCGAAAAATAAGATGCAGATTATTAGTTTTACAATATTTTTAGTGATAATATAATGAGGCCATTGTGCCCACAAGAGTGCGACTGTAACCGCGACAGATTGTGGATTCGATTCCCACGCGACGACTCGATTTAATATTTTTTATTTATTCGATCAGGTAACGAGACAAAGCGCAGCTTTAAGTTACGCCACTCAACACGCAATGCCTTTAGAATGAAATGGGGTCTTAATAGGAACGGAGTGTTTTAACTCTAGGGTCCCAGGTGTCCTCTGCCTCCCCTGCAAGATTAACAAAGCATGAATTCAGCTATATACAGCGTGATGATAAAAACATAGCATACGACATACGTATTTAGTCTACCTGTGATGAAATCCAAAAATTATGTCATTCAATAAGTAAATAAATTAATAAATTTTAAAAGCATTTTGTATGTCTAACTGAAAATTTGTATTATTATGAAACTTAACTTCATTTAAATAGACAAATAACAGAGATCAGTAATAACGAGAGCCAGTTCCTTAGTTTTTATGGCTTCACGCATTTCCTGCAGGGCACCAGGATATTTTGTCCTAGCGGAGCGAAAAGCTGAAAATATTTTTTAATAATTTTCTGAATCAAGCTTATTTATTTGGTTCTAGAATAACCCATCGGGGAAATATGGTGCCTAGCGCAGAAACTAGACGTCTTGTACAGGAGCGCATGCAACCCTGGATCCCAGACGCAATAAGATACCAGCCACCACCCCGTCCGGCATCGGTAGCGATAATGCTATCTACATCTCCAGAACCTATGCATTGCGATTACCGTGAGCCTGAGCTGCCTCGCCCTGTATCCAATGCACCATCCGAAGCTGTGTATACCATTGAACCGTTTGAAAATGAGCGTAGTACCAACGAGGGAGATCGCTATCCCACGGAAGTCGTCACACATCGCGATAGCACCAAGGAAGAAAAACGCCAATCATCCAAACAAGCGAAGAAAGACAGTAATCTGAAGCTTCAAGAGGTCTGTGTATTACATGTCTAAGTATTTATTCTATTAATCTAGCTTACCATTTCACTTTTAGCATTGTTTTCACGCTGCTTATATGGTTTAAATATTATTGTCTTATAAATTTAGTAATTATGATATAATATTATAATTAGGATAATGAATAAATGTTCAATGTAATATCTTGTAATATAGAAATTGATATGAAAATACTTACTGCTATAAAAAAATAAATGTTAAATATTTTTGTCAGTGTGAGAAATTATGATATTCAAAACTATTTTTGTCTTGAAAATTACCTATTAATTATTCAATATCAGCCTGGACAAGCAGGGCTTTTTATTGTACGACTTTAGTAAGTACTTATAAATATATAAATGTTAGTGGTAACGTTCAAATTTTGAATAACCCCCGACGCAATTAACCAGTTCATTATCCGGTTTCTTTTGTCTATTCGTCTATTGGTATTATTAACCGGCACAACTAGTACAAAAATAAAATTATAACCAAAACCCCTATTTTTGCGTCAGGGGTTAATAAATCATTGGTAAGTTTAAGGATGTCTCTTTTAAGATTTTCGAAAGATGTTAGATAAAATTACACAAAAATGAAATAATCCTGATATTTGATGAATTTCACATACTATGTATCTATACAATTTCAATAAAGTTTCAACTTAATGGTCTATTCTAATTTCGTATATCACATATAACCAAATTTCCAATTTATTTTTGTATAAATCTTTGATTTTGAGTAACCTGACTTCTTTCTTATCTAATCCCTTCTCACTTATTTCTTTTGTACTTCAAATCACCTCTAACAAATTTATTAGTTTTGCCTACCTTATTATTCTCCAAATAAATCTATTTCTAAGGAACTAACCTCCTTATTCCTTACTATCTCTGCAGGAATCCATCTTGGTAAGAATTTCCATTTTCGTAAATAAGTTTTCTACGGACGATGCGAAATGCAGAGCTCAACACAAAAATCAGCAGTGAATGTTGACGATCAACTTTGTATCTCAATATCTATAAATACAGCAAACATTTATTCAAACTTAAAAAAAAAAAATTAAAATATATGCAAGAAGTTTACAAGCCTAATTTAAAAAAACCCGCTTTTATAATTCTAAATAACATAAGCACGGGCTTACCGAATGAAATCAATTTACTTGAAAGTACTAATACCTTTTAAAGGGGCAATTAGATCATTCACAACCCATCATAAAACTACAGGGAAGTGTGTATTACCCATTGTTTAAGCCAAGGCAGTCGCGTACTTAATGTTCCAACTCCGCTCATTTCGTTTTCGAACCTCTTACCAGGCGGATCTGTGTTGATTATATAATAATTGGCCGGGCTAAGTAAATTCCTTAATTGAGGTAGTGTCGTGACCCACCACGCCAATTACTGATAGAGTCTAAGTTAATGAACAGTTATCTTGTAGCTGAAATGTGAATTTGAATGATGAGCCCAGTGTTTACTATAGATAAAATTAGTTTTGTGAATTCTATGGGGCAAGTGAGTAAATTATATTTTTTAACAAAATATTATGTACTGCACAAAAGATATTATAAATTCATGATCATTGAATCTGTGCTTATTTTTTTTAATTTGACAATAGATTTTATTATGCACAGAATGCACAGAATTAAAACGAATATCAGAAATTTTTATTTTATATAATATCGCATGTTGTTTTGAGCTTTAAAAAAAAATTTGTCATCAATTACATCTTTAGAATTGTTTGCATTAGCATATAATATTATATTAGATAAAAAAACATACATAGTAGTTATATTAGATAAATACATATAAGTTAATAATCCGAAAATAATGAAATGTTCACAATCAAAAAAGAAAATCATAAAAAAAAACCTTTTAAAATCAGTGTAGCTTAAATAGAAAGCAGTAGGTGATTGGGTAAGTAGTGCACTGAACGCTTTTCAAGTTACTCTATACTTTTAAAATTTAAAATGCAATGCTCAGTTTAAAATTTTAAGCTTATTTTTAAAGTTACAATACATTTAACTAATTGCATAATGTATAGTTTAAAAAGCTTTATTGTATTGGTACTAATGACGCTGCTTAACATTTTTGGCCTCTCAAAATATAAATGAACCATTTGCTTCTTGTCTTTTATTATGTTAACTATATACTGAGGCAAGTCGTTGTGTAGGGGTACATGTGTACGTAAACGTAGTAGGTTGTGGGTTCGATTCCCATTCAAGGAAATGAAATATTTTCATTTTTTGGTTTTGGCGAATAGGCAAAGCGCCAAGTTCCGCGACTATGCCTTCAGAATTCGGCGAAAAGTAAGGAACGGAAGCGTCTTAATGGGAACGGAGTATCTTAATACTAGGTTCACAGGTTCCCTAACCGGTTATTTGCGAGATACAGTGTGAAGCTAAAAAATACCTATATTCTGTTAAATTCAATGATTTTATTATAACTACTCAAATACTCTATCAATTTCACTCATATCTTATTTAAAGTATATATTATATGTTATATTTTATAAAAGGTATACTTTGAACCTATGTACGTATTTATCGATTTAAGTATATTTTAAATTAAATTAACATAACAATAGGTGCAGTTACAATATCACAATCACAATTTACCTTTATTTTTGTTTAAAATTTTACAAGTTAATTTGACGTTAAAATCAAATTAAGATTATTTTAGGAGGTGTCAAGATCATAACATTGACAATGATACACTACACACATATTAAACAACAAGTGAGGCAGAAATAAAGAAATATAGGAACATTTATTTGTGTTTTCCAAGTTGGGTTTATAATTAAATAAATTATAAAAGTATACGTCTTATTTTACTTTAAATTTCATTACATATATTAATTATTTATAATTTTTTATTCTCAATTTCTTGCTCTGACAAGACAAATTACAGCGTTAATTTTACACCATAAGAGTATATTAAGAGAAAAAGAAAATGCTATACATATCGCTAAGTGCTTACTAAAAGAGGTATATTCATTTGCATATAAATTATTTATTTGCACATATATATTTTTTCTATATTTGTTAATATGTGTATATATGATGTTTAGGTTTTTTGACTTCAAGTTGTATGTGAGGGCACATAGCAGTGTTGTTAGAGGGGATCTGGAAATCTAGTGTTAAGGCACTCCATTCCCTTTTTTCCGTTGAAATCTAAAGATATTGCGGGTTGAGTAGCAGAGATCAACACCGCGCAACTAGAGCGAAGAAATGAAAATACTAAATATTTCTTTTTTCAAGTGGGAATCGAACACAAAACCTGTAGTGGTCAGTAAAGATTTTTCTTAAACGATTGTACGACAAAATACGCCAATTGTAAATAAACTACCAAAGGTCACTCGACAGAGGAACAAAATCGATAGTACTTGACTATTTAGCTTCAAACAAAGCATAAGGAGGAAAGTGTGCACCTAATCGTGTCGTTTAATTGTTCAGTAAATGAATGGTAGATGTTCGTGTCAGCCTTTCATATAACTTTTGTAGCTATAACAATATAAACGAATGAACTTGTCTTTCAGTGACGATTCTACATTACATTCTTATTCAATGTCAAGTATGATATATTCTTCTTATGGTGTTAATTTAAAATAATATAATTAAATACTGCAGGATATCCAATAATTGTACAAAATCTGTTTACTCAAATCTACAATATCTCTGAAAAGCAAAGATATGGGCAGAGTGATCTCTGCCTTTTCTTTAAAGTATATGTATACAAAAATGAGTGAAAATCATTCAATTTTTTTCATTTCACGAAATACCTTTTGCGCAATGAAATATAATAATTGTATTAAGTTTCAGTTACGTGGAAACGTATACCCAAAAATTTATTAATATAATTCTTTAAAATTAATACAGCTGCTGTATAAATTATTGAACGTGTATTTTAAATAATATATTGTTTGTTTATATTTCATGTTTTAATTTTTATTATAAAGAGATAATGTGTCGAATGTATGCGTGAAGATGAATCTTAAACAGTTGCCTTAATGAAATTGAGGTTTGAGACAGTTTATTACATTTTTATATGCTATACTTACTAAATATAGGTACGTGTGGAATTTGAACTAGCAACCATTTTGTCTATGATTATAGAAGCAAAAAAAATTAGAAGACCTAAGATACCACGAGTTGTGTCTGAATATGAACTATGAAGTGCGCCCCCCTAGTTTAAATAGTGTAAAAAGGAAAATCTTGAATCACTTAATTCAAAATTCACTTTGTTTCAAAGCATTCAGTGTTCAATTTAAATACTTAATTTAATACAAAAGAGGAGTACTGATACCGATTCAGTATTCACTTCTACCGAGAGCTAGCGGGAAGCTCAACAGTTGGCTATTGTTTCCATAGGAATATTTATTACATTCATTATATCAATTATTTCAATAAGAAAAAAAAACCCTTATAAAACTAAAAACTTTGTTATATTTTCAATAATAATACACACGCAGTATCCTGCACACAGAAGGGTGGGCAGAGGGTTAAGACACTCCATTACATTATTTCGAGGCACTGTAAAACAAAATAAAATATCAATAATGGTTGAAAAAAATATGACAAATGAAAAAATCCACAGATATCTATATAATTAATCCTGTCTTTACACTTGATGCTTGTCACGATTGATTGCACTAATGAAGCTATTCTCAACCACATTGCGCAATTTCAATGGTTATACGTTGTAAATAAACGTCTGTGACGTCACGATCGCGAATATTTACATTTTATAGCTGAGGAGTTATTGTTAGTGTTTATATATTAGTGTCTCAGTGTCCGATTGAGCTGAAATTTCAACCTCAGTTCTGATGACAATGGATGTCAATATTGTAGTTAATTTAAAACGGCCGCCGCAACAATATGGCGGATTACAAATGCTTCACAATCTACCTAATTTGGGTATTAATTGAAAGGGTTTGCTTGATTTGTTAAATACATTAGCAAAAATGTTCATAAAAATCTAGAAAGCTTGTTTTTAAACAGTTTTTTTTTTAAATATTTATTTTTTATTATGTTATTGCTTAGCGAAAATGTATATTATACTCTATTTAAGAGATATTATTTTGATAAAGATTTCGCTAATACGTTATGTGAGTTATAATTACATAATATAAATAACTATAATAATCGTAACTACTTTGTGCGTGGAAGTAAATGGAACCAGTTACAAAACTCGTATAGGCAGAAAGAGTTCAAATTCAAATTAGTTGTTGATTATTATATGAGTGGTGAAATTTATAATAAGCCTATAATAATTCTTATTCATTTGGCGTAACCCATCGAGCAAATGTTGAATCTAAGCACAACGTCCTCAAAACAATGGGAAACTGTTTGAAACTTCAAGGAAAAATATATTATCCCCCGAACATGTAGAGGAAGTATTTTTAAATAGATCCGTGGATTGAATTATTATAGCCGATAATATGAAAGTGTCAAGGTGAGTTACTGAGCACCAATGGCAGCGACGAACTGAGGTGTTGTCATAAATCATAATAAAGATTTGATAAGAATATCGATTAAAGTATACTTATTCTGTGAGGGTCATATGTTTTTATATATATACATACATATATGATTATATTCTTGTTTTAATTTAATTTTAAATTATTTTTGAAATCGTAAAGAATTATAACGACGTCGTTATTTTTGCTGATGCATGTTGATTAAATACCTATACTTTAATAGTAGTCATAAAGTGGATAGTTGAACCCTCAATATAATTTAAAACTGCGGCGGCAAAAGGCAGTTTATGGTGTTTGCTAGAAATTTATTTTTGCACTAAAACTTTCAAAGGGCCATCGTCTACTTATTATTAAATAATATTTTGACGGTAATGTTTTATGTTTACCACGTATTTCAGAAGATAAGGACTTCAGGATTCGCCCTATTGTAACTGGTTTCTACTTAAGTTTAAAAAAATAATACTATTTAAAGTTTACTACTTAATATTTTATTTAGAGGCCAGTGGTGGCACTCTGTAAGCGGACTCTGACTGTAAACGGAACAGGTTGTGGGTTCAATTCCCACTTGAGAAAGTAAAGTTTTTAATATTTTTATTTTTTCGCTCTGGTCAAGCAGTGCGGCGTTGAGCCCAGTCACTCAACACGCAACGCTTTCAAAATTCAGCGATAAATGGGGAATGGAGTGCCTTAACATAAGATTTACCAGCCAGCGAATCAACCAGGGGCGAAACTTTCGCAGAAGGCATAAGATATTTATAATTTTATATTTATAAAAGAATGATTATGGATTCTTTCCTAGTCATGAGATAATAATAAAAAATACTGCAAATATTATTGATAACTAGAAAATTCGTTCCTCACTATTTAACCAAAAGTACCTACATATCAGGCTGGCGAACAAACCGACGATAAGACCTGGGTGTGCCGTACCGCTGCACGGCTCGCTCAGTGTATTCGACACAGGATAACTGATAAAAATGGGACGAAAACTCCGGATTTCTTTTTGGATAAGTTTGAAACAAAAGCTTTTGATGATCCTGAGGAACCTTTATACCAGCCTACCACTTGTACGCTGTTCTGTGGCGTCAAGCTCGCCTTCGATCCGACTGCTCATATGCATTATCACGTACGTATTCACAAATTACCTATTACCTAGTGTTGCTATTTTATTACTGATATTTTCATTTTTTTGTATTATTCACGCTACTTAAGTGTCATTGCTTTTATTTGATTTAACATAGTAGATTATAGTACTATTAACATTTATATTATGATCAAAAAGTAGAGAAAGAAATCATCAGTTTTTTTCTTCATTTTATTTTAACATCATTATTTACTGATAGACTTGTTGTTTTTCTTTAAGGTCAATGCATTTGTGTGTGTTATTTTCTTACAATTTAAAATATTCGTAAATTTTATTACAATTTGCGATTTGTGCGATTTCTATTTTATATTTGTCTTTTGTTAAAGCTATTCACAGAGTTTTCCAGATTATGAACGAACATAGTAGGAGTAAAGTTTTTGAAGAGCACACAAGATTTTGATTAACAATTCGGGTCATATCGTCATATTTCGAGATGTTCCTAGATCGGGCCCCGTCTTAATAAGAAGCATATAAACTTCTATTAAAAATCAATATTAGGAAACGAAGATTGTCTTCCACATTTGTGTTACATTAGATGATAAAAATGTGGTTATAAGTCAAAAGGTTGTATTTGGAATACACGTCTTTATATCAACAACTCCTTAAAATTAGCTTAGTTTTTGAGCAATAGTCTCATCTTCCTCAACAAAAATAAAATGCCTGTTAAGGTCATGAAGTTATTAGGATTTGCTGATCATTTTGTCACGATAGTAGAAGCGTACCAATCGATTTTACAGGCCGCATTATTCGAAAATTCTCATACTTTTTGATCAAACTCTACATAAAATCATACCCATGATGGGCTATTTGAAATCAATTTTAACAAAGTTTTCATCATTGACAAAATTGACGCTTGTATAATAAACATTATTGAATCATTCTTTAACAGTGGCTAGCCGTTGTTTCTCTGGCAATTCTTTACAACATGGTGTTTGTTATTGGCCGTGCAGTTTTCTGGGAGATGGATAAGTTAACTTGGATTTGGTATCTGTTGGACTATATCTGCGATGCGATCTACGTCATCGATACTGTTATTCACATGCATGAAGGTATGGCCATTGATAATGTCATTTTATAATCATTGTTGCTATTATATATACAAGACATTCTAAATACATGAAGTGCACGCGCGAACAAAATTTCTAAGTTATGCCTGGTGACTGCAAGCGAATTAAAATTAAATTTATTTGTCCAATAAAAATTTGGTATAATTATAATTTTTTTAGAACACATACCTATATTTTTTTACATTATATTAAATTATTAATAAGAACTAATTTCCAATTATCATCAATTATTTTATACCTTTTACAATAAATCCGTACTAGTAGTGATTGGTTATGTTTATACATATAATACGTTTTCTTAACAAAATTGCCAATTGAATTTTATTCTCGATAATCTTTTTAGTAAAGTCTGAATATTAGGGGATATAAGAAATTAAACGCTTATTGCGCCTTCTAGAAAGATTGTACTATTAAATTTCATGTTGTTTGTAAGAAAACTCATAGATTTAAGCATAAATGTGACTTGGGAGGGAAATCAACAGTGTCACCCACGCGTGCCGCGCCTTGCGTCATCAAATTTAGCTAAAGCGTGAACAAACAGCCCACCCAACCTTCACTTCCCGCGCAAATAGGAATCGACCTGCTATCGAGGACTCGATTCGATTGTCGTCAAAATACTAACGATATATCGATAAAAAAATTATAAGTTAATACTTATAATTTTCTTTAACTAATGTTAGGACTTTAGAAAAAAAAAATAATATATAATTTCAATTACTTTAAAATGTGGACAATCAAATTAACTACCTTTGCCTACCTTTGCAACCTTGCTTTAGCTCTTATTCAAGCAAGTCCTATGATTATATTCAAACATAAATATTTAATAATATATATATATTCACCTTTACTCACATAACACATTCATAAACACATTCATATTAGGCACAATTTGTCGTATCGTGAAATATAAATAAAGTAATTACAAACCCTATGATTAATTTTTATGTAAATATGTATAATCAAAGAAAATAAAGAGGACAATAGCGAATGTATATCTGTGTATGTGATAGTCTCAATGAGCACTTGCATAAAAATACAACAATAATATGTATATAATTATTTAACTCATTTTATTTCCAATAAATTTTGCACTATACTAAAATACTCAATGAAAAACCATAAGATTTATATTATTTTTAGGATACTTGGAACAAGGTCTTATGGTGAAGGAGGCTAAGATGCTGCGCCTTCATTATTTGAAATCGGATGCTTGGCGTTATGATTTAATATCGTTATTCCCCACCGATTTGGCTTATTACTGGTGGATTCCTGGATCTTGTAGCGCTGTAAGTAATGTTGATTGGAAGAACTTGACTATAATTTCAGGGGTATAGAAATTATTATTTCTTATATCAAATATTCAGGTGAAGTAGTTGCTTCTTTCTCCATTTATAGATATTTTCGTTTACCAAATTTAAAAGACCGTGACGATGCAAGTTTCGAATTTATTATCTTAAACGAAATATATTCTGCAGTTGATATGAGTTATATATGTATGTAACTTAGTTAACAAAAAATATAAATACATATATGTAGTTGTAGTTGTGTTCCAACATAAAAACCCAACGTACAAATCAAGATGAATGGGACGACTAAGTATCCCATGTAAACATATTCTTCAACTTTGTTATTAGACAAAGAGACAATATTGACTCTGTTCCAGGACTGTTTGCCCTGCCCCGTTATTGTACGACTCAATCGACTATTTCGCTTGCCTCGAATGTGGGAGTGGTTCGATCGTACCGAAACGGCCACTAGTTTTCCTAACGTATTCAGAATTTGCAAGGTCAGCTATATAGCAATACGATCTATCATACCAAAAGAAACAAGAATTTATATTCAACTACCTACCTAATATTTCAGGTTGTCATGGGTATTTTGGTGCTGATCCATTGGAATGCGTGCCTGTATTTTGCTATCAGCTACGCGATTGGCTTCGGTACTGATAACTGGGTTTATAATATAACAGGACCTCGTAATGAAACTTTAGCTCATCAGTATATATACAGTTTCTATTGGTCTACTTTGACTCTTACAACAATCGGCGAAACGCCACAGCCAGAAATAGATGCTGAATATCTTTTTGTTGTGGCTGACTTTTTAGCTGGAGTCCTTATTTTTGCTACTATTGTTGGCAACATAGGTTCTATGATATCAAATATGAATGTAGCCCGAGTGGAATTCCAAAATAAAATGGATGGTGTAAAACAATATATGGCTTTTCGTAAGGTCAGTGGTGAGTTGGAAGCTAGGGTTATCCGTTGGTTTGCTTACACTTGGGCAGAGAGCGGTGCTCTAGATGAAGAAAACGTTTTGTCATCATTACCAGATAAACTAAAAGCTGAAATCGCTATTCGAGTTCATTTAGATACTTTGCGAAAAGTTAGAATTTTTCAGGACTGTGAACCTGGACTTTTAGAAGCTTTAGTGTTGAAGTTGCGCTTACAAGTCTTCAGCCCTGGAGATTACATTTGTCGGAAAGGAGACGTCGGAAAGGAAATGTATATTGTTAAACGTGGACGACTACAGGTAGTTGCTGATGATGGTCACACAGTTCTCGCTACATTAAGTGCTGGCTCAGTTTTTGGCGAAGTCAGTGTTTTAGAAATTGCCGGCAATCGTACGGGCAACAGGCGTACAGCTAATGTTCGTGCTCTAGGATACTCTGACTTATTTTGCCTAGCTAAGAAAGACCTTTGGGAGGCACTTGCAGATTATCCTGATGCAAGAACCACTTTAACTGAACGTGGTTGTCAACTGTTACGAAAGGTATAGTTGCATAAAATTTCTAAGAATCAAACAATAAATACCTATTTGAAAATCCAATAAAAAGACTATATTTTTCTATTTTTTATATATATGTATTTTTTAGGACGGTCTTTTAGATGAAACTCTTTATCAAAATGCTCAGAACACGCGCATGGGCTCAGATGATATGGTAAAATATCTTCTTGGGAGCTATGAAATGGTAGACGTCCGCATGCACAACCTTGCCACTGAAATGGGTACTGAACATCAATGCCTGAAGCAAAGACTAGATAATCTTGATTCTACGTAAGTCTACATTTGACAGTTACTCTAATTATGCGAAATTATTTTGTGCGAACTAATACATTTTGTACTAGCAAAGCGAATTATTTTTGATTAATTATTGTCATTAATTACTTTTATAAGTATTGGTAACTTTTAATAATATTTCTAAACATTTTTACTATTCTCAGAAT
>DWAP01001541.1:0-15548 GCA_018230625.1 Heliconius eleuchia
TACCATCAGGTGACCCGCACGCTCGTTTGCCGTGTCTTTTCCATAAAAAAAAATAGTATAAAAAATAAAACAGCCAGAACTCAAAAGGAAAAATGTAGATTGTATCTATCTATGTTTTCCTAATTTGCCCATGTCTCTAAAATTACTGAAGCAATTTTAAAGAAACTTGTACTGTTCCTTGAATTGAAATATACCTAACTTAAATTAAGAATCGTCTAGGTATAACTTTCAGTTTTGAGAAATTCGTGGACAAACATATAAATACATTTACGAAATTAAGCACACGTGCTTTGAAGCCTAAATAAGTCACTATACTCAAATATCATTCAATTCCATCAATATTACATACATACATATACACTGTATATCAAATTAATAACCTCCTTTTTTTTAAAGTCGGCTAAAAAACTGATACTTAAAAAATCGGTCAAATGCGAGTCGGACTCGCATACTGATTGTTCCGTACCAATTTCAGGATTATATGTCAACAAAATTATAAATTTGACATATGCAATCATTTTGTATAAAATAAACTACAATTATAAATTTGTAGTAGTTTTCTTCTCTGAAGTATGTATAAATTTTCACTTATTGGTTTTTTTTTCTTTTATTTCTACTACAAGTTCACACTTCTTGCCAAATTTTGTAACTGTAGGTCTCTGGGCGATGGATACCCTATAGGTTTTGATTACGTAGTAAGTTTCATACAAATTTCAGCAAAAGCGATGCAAAAACCCTAGTACAAGAATCTTTTAATTGTGTTGATTTAGAAACGTATTTTGTTCTTTGTTTTAACGAATTATGAACCAAAATATTTAATATAGTTGAAGATTGATACATTCACGCAATCTCGAGATAAACGCTTTTGACACTAGGAAAGATAGACAACAAAACAATCTTATAAGGGTTTTGTTTTTTCATTTTGTAGTACGAGAAGTGCAATAACATCAGGTTTTCTCACGACATTTCACAAGAAATCGAATAAAAAATAATATGCACATTTTAATTTTTTATAGAATCTTTCTAAAATGTAGATTTAAAACAACAAGTGATTTAATATTCCGCTCGTTTGCCTTCACTTTACCTATTGATAGGATCACTAATTAGTCCCTTCGTTGGGAAATAATAAAAAAAACACTGCCTGTAATGAATGAAATAAAAGTATGTCAAATTTTCAGTCTGGTTTTCTGTTAGAGAGAAACAGCAAGACTTTCAATTGATATATACTTATATAAGACTAAGATGGCATGATTTTATCAGTCACGTTGTTTACTATACTTAGTGCATTTGATTTTGAACTTTATTTTTAAGAACTTATAGTATAAATTTGTATTAAAAGTATTTTAAATAAAGATTATTCATGAAATACATGCTATTTCCAGGATTACTTGAATAGATATTTTATTATTTTGTTCTGAAATGAACTTAATGAATGAAGTAAATTAATTATATCATCTTTTCCATAGTGTCGTTCAACCACTGAAATAAAAATTAAACCACATTAAATGGAAAATATTATTAAGTTTTTAATAATTTGCATTTTTCCTCTATACATAATTAAAAAGTTGTATTTCACATGAAATACATTCAAATCATCATCTTCACATTATATCCCGCTCAGAGTAGACACTCTCTGTCCTCAAACCTAATGGTGGGACACTATTCTCCAAGCACCTCCTAATTTTCAAGACATAGCACGCTGAGTGGCGAAACTAAACACAGCACTTTCTCTATACGTACCAGAAATACAATACAATTCACATGTTTCACTTTTAATTTTCATATTATACTTATAAAGAAAACGTATAAAAAATTAAACGTAGCGGAATGTGAATCCGTGCCTTTGGAAACTGTCCAAGCGTTCTGACCAACTATGCCGAACCCCGAGATCGTATGGCTTTGTTGGTATACAATTATAAATATATAGGTTGAATACGTTTTCTTAATAAGTATTTTTCCTAAATGTGGAATAACAATTTAAATAATAACTTTGATATTAATTTTATTATTACAATTTGCAATTGAATGTAAAATTGTGTAGAGGCGTACGATATTATTAATTGCGTTGTTGAGCTGCCTGTTACACCGTATTTTGCTATTTTTCTCCACTTCAAACTGTATCCCCAATAGTTGGATAGGCAGAGAGACACCCTATTGCTTAGACACTCTCTTCTGAACGTTCCAGTCAAATTCTATACATTGCGTGTCGAGTGGTGGGAGTGAACACCATGTGTTGTCTTTTTACCAAAGCTAGAAAGTTTTACTTCTTCCCCCGATTGAGATTCGCATCTACAACTGTCGCGTTTACAGTCAAAACCACGAAGGTCTAAGTGAATTTATACTATACCGAAGACTTAATTTGTTTGCACGCTTAAAATATTTTTTTATGTTCAACAGCCTCGTTATATGCGGGAAATAGCGTGATTCTGAAATATGCTTTACCTCAAAAATAATAAGAATTATTATAACATTTTTGCTGCAAACATTGTTAATGCCTTCCATATAACGTATAAACTATATGTATAGGTATCTAAGATTTTAAGGTACATCCAGTTCAGTTGTTCTACAGCACGTTCAGGCAATTAAGCGAGCTCCGGCCATCAGTCACGCGTATCTAAACTTAGCTGTAATTTTATATTTCTATATGTAGAGCTTTATGATGTATATATATTTGTTACAGTGCAAATTCTTAATCAGTCAAAATAATTGTTGTCTGGAATAAATGGGTATTAGTAACTTTCCCTAACAATGTTGGCGTTTTGTCTGATAATTATTGATTAGAAATATTTTAATCTGCAAAAAGAGATTAAGAGTTGTTTTAACTAAGTTTATTAAGTAAATAACTTTAATCATTAAATGAAATCATCGAGCAATCAAAGAGTCAATTAAATCTGTATATTCAAGTTCAAACTTTATTAAAATTTACTTTACGATTTTAATCGTCAAATGAACGTAAAAAGCTACTAACAGAGGTTCAAAAGGCAGTTTTATTGAGAATAGCCGGCAAAAACTACTTTTGATCAGTTGCACTTGATAAAATTATTCGTAAATTATTTCAGTCAAAATCAAAATAAATAAAAATATATTAGAGGTTAAAATGTTAATAGCTAGTTAAGATCTTTGATTGCAACATACTCTATAATGTTTGAGCCAAGAAATCATGAAGAAAATCTTCTTATATATTTGTACATTTATACAGTAAGGCTTTACGCGGTGGAAGTGAGAAATTATAAAGAAAATCTTCTTATGTACGACATGTATTTTTGAAGCATTGGAAAAGTGTCTGATTATAAACGCGAAGATTGTAGGATCGATTCTCATTTGAGGTAATGATAATAATAAAATCATTTTTAATTACCGGCTCTGGTAGACAAAATGTGTCATTAAGTTCCAACTTTCAACACAGAATGTCTCGAAATTTCTTCGAAAAGTGGGAAACAGATGGATTTAACACTGGGTTCCGCCTGTCTTGCTTAAATTAAGAAGATAATTTTTTTATACCTTAACGCTGTACGTGAAGCTATAAAACTAATCTTCTTAAATACCTACTATAAAAAGTATATTTATTTAAGTAAAAAGGAAAATAGAACACACATTGGGTTTATTTAATATGTGATTTATTTTTACCACGTACGTACATAAAGTTTTTATATATCAATGTATAATATATTATTCTAGAAACTCCACATTTTATTAATAAACGTGATGTCGCTAACACGAATATGAAGCGGCAATTGTAAGTTCGAATTCTGGAAGTAGACAGAGGGAACCTAGTGTTAACGTAGTCCATTCCTCGTTTTCTACCTCGCGGGTGTCATGGCCGCGGTTTATCTTTATACCGGAAAAAGAAAAATTAAAGTAATTCATAATTCACTCTCCCGAGTGGGAATTCACGAGAGTTTATCAAAGCTCGTACTTTTTCTTCAGGGGCGAGCAACTCTCGCCTCTCCCTGTCCGTCAAGAACATCCACAGGTCACCAGTAATAAAGCCAAATCGAAAAAAACCAAGTGTTAATCAAACTCAAACCCGCCACGCTTACAAGCAGATGTTGTGCCAGAACGGTCTCAACAATATAACGGATTCCATAAATAGCGAGGTTATCTACAAAAATGTATTATTCAATCCACAAAAGGGAGTAACCACTTTTATTATATGTCGTGTCCATACTAAAGAATAGCTCCTTATGAGTCAAAAAAATATTAAATATATATTTATTAAGATAATCATCATCATTATAAATGGGCAGAACTTGCTATATAGTGTTTTTGTCACCACCACTTTAAATGGAACATAAGTTTCATACCAACTTTTAACCCCAAAAACAACCCCTTAGGAATCGAATTTTGTAAATTCCCGTTTTAGTGAGCATGTCTTATAAGTAACATCCATGAAAATTTTCAGTTGCACTTGTAGTTTATGAGATTTCGTGACGAGTGAGTGTGTGACCTTTCAATTTTATATAAATAGTTACTGTGAAAAAATTAACATTCTAGTAAAATCAATATAAATATCAACTGTGCTAGGTAGTGCAACTGTGTGCTATTTTTCTTATTTTATTTTATGACACAGTAAGGTGCCTTACAACGAAGACTTTGCAACGTATACACATAAGTAAGCAAATAAATAGCTTACTTAACAAATATCTTAACATTGGAGTAGAGTAACATAAAAAAGATGATATTTAAAAATATTTTTAACTTGAAGTTTAGTGACACGCTTTTAGTATAAACTTCATTTCTATGAAACTTCAGAAAAAGTTACGAGTTGTTTATATATTTTTAGGGTTCTTTAGTCTAAGAGTAAAACAAGACCCTCTACCTGTGTGTCCGTCTGTCACCAGGCTATATCTTATGAACCGTGGTAGTTAGAGACACAGATGATGTAGTTCTGACTAATATTAAACAAATGTATAAAATAAACGTTTAAAACCAATGGGAGCCCCATATAATGCATGAGCGTTACTTATAAGACACGGGTGCTCACTAAGATGACAATTAGCAATATTTCTCTCCTAATGGGTTGTTTTGGGGGTTGATAGTTTAGGGGTCACATAATGTAGTTCTTAACTAATACAAAAAAATATATAAAATAAACGTTTAAGAACAGTATATGGGAGCCCCATATAACAGACATGATGTTGTTACCGTTTTTATAGATAATATACGTAACCCTCCCTGCGCGAGTCTGACTCGCACTTGGACAGTTTTTTATTTATATTAAGATTCTGTTTAAACATGTATCAAAACTTTAGCATAGTCTTGAAACTTTTTAGGAAATTTCTTGACAACACTAAGTGACTTAAATTGGCTAAAATTATAAATTTTTAACTAGTATTAGTTGCCAACCACAAATTTGTTTGCGTAGACTTTAAAACGTAAATTATCGTTACATTAGACATTTCAGAAAATCCTTCCATAGTACTCCTTTAAAGTTATTATTTTTTAAATCCAGTAATATTTAGTTCAAAAAGGATTTTTTTAGTATCCAAAGGCAACCTAGTGCATTCCGTAGACTCCGTTCTCCACTTTCCGCCCAATGTTTAACACGTACCATGTTAAATCACGTAACTCAACTAGTTAAGACAATTTGCGAACTCACAATCGTCATGTCTATAATCAAATGTACCGCTACATCATAAGGACCTATTTACCGGATGATTTAGCTATAATATTAAAATACAATTTGAATCTGCCAAATTCAAGAGTCATGTAAACAGAACTTGTTTTGAAAGGCTCGAATCCCTTAGGACGAGGCGTTAACGGGTCATTTAGTAAACACTAAACGTAACTGATTTACGCAGCGAACAGTATTGATTGTATACAAACTAAGAGGAGCATTGCTATTATGTGTATTTTTAGGTGTTTAGGAGATGACAAAGGGCGTTGAGCTCCCCTATCTAATATTCAATATCTCGAAATCAGGCTATCGCGCGTCGAAACTGAGCGGGGTAGCGTCTGTCTGTAAACGCGCCGGTTGCGTATATGTTTACCACTCAGGGGAAAGAATTAATTTGTATGTCGCACTGGAAAACAAAATACGATGCTAAACTCCCTCATCTAATATAACCATTGAATTAATGAAGGACGGATTGTTATAATATTTGGTGCTCTTCATATCGCTAATAAACATGAAAGTATCAAAATAATAATGATCAAATTTGTGTGTATTAATTTAAGACGTAAAATAGAAATTCCCGTTTGTCTTGTTTTTGTAGGAATTTCAGGATAACTCTTAGTGCTCCTCTATGTAGAGTAATAGAGTCCGTAACTTACACACTATAAATTTCAACTTTCCAAGTCCAGTAGATTCTTTTGTGGATTGTCTCTCAGTCAGTCAGTAACAGAATAGTTTTATATGTATATATATGTATACATATTATATTGACTATGCATAACCGTAATATGTCCATTAAACGACAACTAAGACCGGAAATAGTCGACCCGCGATAGGTACACGTTACAGAGCAAATTGTTTCCGTTCATCCGTCCATCTCGTCACCCATTATTGATTTTTTTATTATTATTTTGCTAAAGTGTTTTAATGGGAACGGAGTGTCTTAACACTAGTTTCACTCTGCCTACACTGTCGTGTACGGGATGCAGTGTGAAGCTATGAAAAAAATATATATTAAAGTAAAAAAAAAGACATACAAAACAAATCACCAAAATTTTTCCATGTCAAAATAAAATTTAATATAAAATGTCTAAAGGTGTAAACATAAAGTAAAGGTATCTAATAAAGGGTGAGATTATTTAGCCTCTTACTTCTCAGCGTCGAGAGCCTCAAGGTGTCGTAGACTGAAGCGCCATCGGCTTATTTGTGATCATTTGAAGAGAGTTTTTTAAGTAAATTAAACGTTTTTCTGCCTTTTTTGTGTTCAAGGGTTGTGAATTTGCCACTCGATATTTCGATATATTGCGCACTAATCGATTTGATTTTCTCAAGAGATATTTACTTACCGTGAAGTAAGAAATGACTATATAATTCCCAAAAATCAGCAAATACTTTTTTTTATTTAGAACTTGTATTTCAAAGAAAGCATATCTATCTTATAAAAAATATTTTTTTCCGTTCATAGGAATTGAGGGGAATCTCAATTTTTTATTTTCACGACGCGTGGTTCTGGCTATATTTGTGTATTTTGTCTGTCAGTTAGTCAGTAACCAAATTTTCTTGTACTACAAAAAAAGTAATTTTTGTTCAGCTTCATACTGTAATACATAGCAGGGTAGGCACAGGGAACCTGTTGTTAAGATACTTCGTTCCCATTGAGACACTTCCGTTCTCCACTTTCCGCCGTTACAAGCGATGAATTGAAATTATGAAAAATGTCATTCTTTCGACTATGAATCGAACCCACAACCATTTACAATCGCACGATTGTACCCCTTTGCCACGACGGCCTCGAAAATTCTTTGGAATTGGAATTTACGACCTAAGCTGTTACTAAAGACATCTAAACCAAAACGGCAATCAATTAATGGTATACCTACGCAACAAACTTCCAAAATTAATAATAAACTAAGTTGTAACTATTAAAGATTTTATCTACAAATATATATCAAACGTCGGGGTTCCATCGAGAAACGTATATAGTTGTATAATTTATGATTCTTACAAGGTAAAATGAGACCATCATGGAACGCCATCCGACTGAGATCACTATGGTTATTTTACTTGGGGGAATGAATTATTTTCATTTAATTTTTTTTGAAAATATTTGCGCAGCGCTGAGTTTCACCAATCACTACTCAATTTCTCAGATTCAAGCAGAAAACAGAGAATGGAGTGTTTGACACTAGGTTTTTACCGAATTTCTACCTACCGTGGCTCCAAGATAAAGTGGAAGAAAAATAGTAGGGACTACGCCATCTTATGTAATTTAGATTTTCCATTGCTTGCGACAGTTGTGGGTTCATATTACTTTTTACAATATGTGAACAATATATATAAATGTTTTTCAACTTAATAAATAGGAAGTGAAAAATAGTGTCTTAACACTAGACATTACATTAAAATAAAAATTAATTCCATAATAAGAGGCCAGTTGTTAAAGCATGTTCCGCCTATTAATATGCAATGCCGCAAGATCTCAACGGAAAGTGGGTAACGAAATGTCCTAAAATTAGATTTCCTAGGTTTCCTCTAGACAACTTGCTTTATGCAAAATACGGCAGAAAGAAACAAAAATAAGCAGCCGTGAGTCCAACTCGCACTTGACTGGTTCTTTTAATTAATACAATGTACAAATAAAGAAATGATAAAAACATCCTTAAAATTTTGAATGCATTACCTTCAAGCCATTGTTGCCACTACGCCGTAAGATATTAAAATTTTAGCACCCTCATTAAAAAACGTAAGAAATTTTGCTTATTCCATTTGAATATAACACTTACACTTTACTTTTTAAAAGTTAATACTCGACTGCACTTATACATAGTTTGAAAGAAAATAGTTTAAGTGCACTCTTAAAAATTCTCTGCTTCATTTGAAAATCAAATTCGCGTTTAAATAAGCCCCGCTCTAATTGAGTTGTAAAAAGAGGTTTAAAATTTAACTGAATATTTTTTTTAGGTTCATGCTGTATCCAACATGTATGTAGTAGAGTAGGAAACTAGTGTCAAGACACTCAATTCCTCCTTTTAACATCCTAGGGCCTTACGTCATTCATACAAAACATTTTTTTTTGCAAATTAAATGAGCTTCACGCTGTATCCCGCACACAGCAGGGGAGGTAGAGGGAACCTAGTGTTAAGACACACCGTTCCATACTTTCCGCCGAGTTCTGGAGACAATGCGTGTAGAGTGACGGAACTGAAACGAAGAAATGAAAATATAAATGTAAGTAAATATTTCACCACCTTGAGTGGGGATCGAAACTACAACTAGTCGATTTTACGGGCACTCTTTGTGCCCCTGCGGCACGACACGACACTCAATACGCAATGCCTCCAGATTTCGAAGGAAAGTAGCGAACGGAGTGTCTTAACACTATTCATCTACCTACCCTGCTGTGTGTGGGACACAGCGTGAGGCTGAATTATTATAATTATCTATATTCCCTAATGGAATTTATGCATAATTCGCTTATCGTAAATTACTATGACCATATACTTATTGACATTCGTTAAATTCCACTTAACATATGAGTAACTGCTCATTATTGTTTTATGTATTACGTGAGTTCCCAATTACTAGGTTAATGGAAGAAATCAAAGTGTAATAACTAAACTTATGTAAATGAGAAATAACTGAAATATTAGAAGAGTCGAAAGTGGATTGAAATATAGTTCTGGTTCCTCAAACAGTCCCTAGATAGAAACGAAAAATAGTCCAGATTTTATACATCTTTGGGTTCGTTCATCACTATCAGGACGATAGAGCATTTGGGGTAGTAGATCGAGACGGGGGTCTAAAGTGGGTAAGTGCGGTCCAGAGGCTATGTTAGAACTTAAAATAATAGATCTTCCGGAGCACCAGGAGACAATAATTCAAGCAGCGATTTTTCACAGCCAAAATTTCAGCCAAGATATAACTTAATTAACATCAAAAATTGGGCTGATGAGGACTATTTTAAATAATAAGTAAGTTATGATATTTTGGGACAAATAGGTGATAGGACGGGATTTAAGATTGACCTTGAAATAATTGAAATCTTTTTGTTCAGGTTTTTGTAGGTTCTGGTACTGTTAATTATGAGGTGCATAAAGTTGTCTCAAATTAGATTGTGTTTTATATATCATAATAACGGTTTAAATCTTAAGTTATACTCGTACTCAAGTAGGATTTTTGATGATTCGCTCATCATCAATTCGCCGATTATTGCGAAAATTTTACGTAATCATAAAGATAAAAACTTAATACTATAAACTACTCCTCTAAAAAACAAAATAGGTGCGAAAAATACTTCGGTACACAACAAATTGAACAACATAATCAGTTACAAAATATATTGGTACAGTACCAAAAAATGTTAAAGTTAGAAAAATAAGCTAATCAGCTAACTGTGGTTTATTTAACTAACTACTTTATAGGTTTTAAAATGTAATGTAAACATATACGTAAATACAGTTCCACTAAATATGAAAAATTTATTATCTTTTCACGCTTTTCCCACATTTCACGGTGGGAATTGGGCAGCGGGAACCCATTTTCCACTGAATTTGAAATCCACCACTCGACACGCCAGTCGTGGCCCACGGGCACAATGAGTGACTGTAAAATCGACTGATTTTGTGCTCGATATTTGTGTTTACATTTGTATTTCCATTTCTTTACGTCACTCAACACGCAATGCGTCCAGAACTCGGCGGAAAATGAGGAATGGAGTGTCTTAACACCAGGTTCCCTCTCCCTACTCTGCTGTGAGCGGAATACAGCGAGAAACTGAAACCAAAAAAATATAACTAAAACATTGATTCTAAACACGACAATATTGAAAAATTTAATTATTACCAAAGATCGTTTTAAATGTTGCCATTCTTTCCATTATTGGCTCGTTATCGTCTGGCTTGACGCCAAGCACTCCACCTACAGGTGTCTCGACCATTAGTTGTTATGCTCTATATAGTTAAGCTTCTGTGGAAAGGATTTTTTTGCCAATGGGTAAAATGTAGATAAATATAGTATAAAAATGGCCATAGTGACGTAGAGGTCTGACTGTAAACGTGACGATAGTGGATTCGATTTTCATGAGATGTAATGAATGTGTTACCGCCACTCAAGTATACACAGTGTACTCAACAATTAGCTTTAAAGGGAGAAATGGAACATCTAGGTTCCCTCTGGCCGACTATAACGTGAAGCTAAAAAATATTTAAGACCATTTTGCCTACCACTAATTCAAAGTAACATTTCCATCGATAAAACATCTATTGTCAAACAACAAAAGGTCCAAATCAAACTAAGTCAAAATAAAATCCGAAACAAAGAACAGTCAGTACAATGCAACTAACTTCGAATGAAATGTGCTTAATAGCTTTATCTCCGATTGATAAATTATAGAGAAAGACTAGTTGCAGCTTGCAACTTCGCTTGGACTTTAAAACCTACAATGGAAAATTCCATTTTTTTCGGTTCCCCTCGGGATTTCGAAATATCGTCTGTTACTGCTCTCCTACAACTCCCTTACATATCTTTTTTTAGCTTCACGATGTAACGGGTACATAAAAGATTAGGCAGAAAGAACATGGACACTTTTTCGAGGCATTGCGTGTTGAGTGGCGGATTTCATTGGCGTCTCGCCTTGTTATCAGAGCGAAAAAAATTAATTTAAATTTCTAGTGGAAATGGAGTTCTTCGAGTGACAAAATCGCGCCAACGTTAACGCGACGTATATAGATTTGATTCCCACTCGGAAAAATGGAATATTTAATATTTTCATTTCCTCCCTCTGGTAATGATGCAAAACGCGGCATCCAGTTCATTCAACACGCAATGCCAATTTAGCGGAAAGTGGGGAACGGAAGTATCTTAATGGGAACGGAGTGTCACCAGAGTAGATTCCTTTGAGGTACCCCGCTACGTGTACGAAACACAACATTAAGTTAAAAAAAATTAAATGCATTTATTCCATAACTAATTTCGAAACTTATAGCCGATACAGCGTCACATATCTAAATTGACTCTTGAAGATGTGTTCTCATTTTAGCAATTTTTACAATTAAACTATCATTGTTATATAATAAAAATTATAAGTTATATATTTATAGCTGCCTCTCTGAACAACGGGGGTCACTTACTAGCTACCTAATGTGAAACTTTGTATGAACTTTTTATATTGCTTTAGCAATAAATCTTGATGTAGTTTTCGTGAAAGAAATATAATATTAAACTTAATAATACGTTTTGGACAAGCTTTGAGTAGACGGGAAAACCTAGCGACAAGACACTCCGTTCTCCCATTTATAACATGAATTTGAGACATCACGTATGAAGTGACGGAACTTAAAGTTAACGAAACGTGGCGTGGAGTTTTGCAACTCAACACGGAATGCTCCAAGAAACGGTACAACGATTCCTAGGTTTCCTCTGCCTACTTTGCTATGTAAGGGTTACAGATATCAGGCCGCCATGCTGACTGTAAACGCAACGGTTGATAATAATTAGATTCCATATCGGTGAAATTCATTATTTTCATGTAGAAGACTAAGCGCAGCGTTGAGTTCTGCTACTTAACACGCAAAATCTCAAAAATTACGCCGACAAATAGAAAATGGACTGCATTAACACTAACACTATGTTCCCTCTTCCTACTCTAATATATACAAGATACAATGTGAAGCAAAACAAAAGAAAATTGACACAACAATTGACAAGACACAACATTCGCGGTTACAATAAATCGCTGTTCCAATGCACCAGGGTAGCCTTTTTCTACTAAACTTTAAGTTGCATTTGAGATAAATGCTCACGTTAGCAGTATAACTTTTAATTACTTAATTATAAAATACATTTATGAAAACTACCCAAGCTGGAACATTCTGAGCACACGTTGGATTTTTCAAAGAAAATCCAGACCAAAAAGGTTTCTCAAACTAAATTCTTCAAGTAAGAAACTTAACGTTTCACTTTGCCAAACTTCGTGACACGATGAAGAGTGACCAATAATTTTGTAAAAAAATTACTGCAAATTTGCAATTATTTTTGCTTCGTGCTGTAGCAGTGAAAGTAGGCATGGGAACCTAATGTTAAGACACTCACTGTGTTACTTCCGTTCTCACCCGTTTAACGAATCCATTCGTTTAACGGATTTGAATTCTAAAGTCTATTCTATAGAAATATAACTTTTAAAACACAAGCTCCAATTATTATTTGATTCACAGCCATCCAATATAGACTTATCTTATACACCGCGATAGTTACGTATTCAAATTCACTTTAACCATCTCGCATAGCGTTTATGTTTATAATCCCTGACATTAGCACAAAACACACTGAACTAACCGTATCTGTTGAAGACAGGAGCAACTCTGACAGAGCACTTGTATTTAGAAATTAATCTTGCATAGTGTACGACTAATGGGTACGTTGCATTAGATATATATTATTATGATATATTATAATATATTTTTTTAGATTTTCGTCCCCAAAGGGTAAAACGGGACATTATAACTAATACTCCGCGGTTTGACTGTCTGTCCGTCTGTCATCAGGTTGAATCTCATAAACCGATATAGTTAGACAGTTGAAATTTTCACAGATGATCTATTTCTATAGTCGCTATAACTACAAATATTAAAAAACAGAATAAAATAAATATTTAACGGTGCTCCCATACAACAAACGTGTTTTTTTGTAAAACGCGATTTGTTTTTATAGATACTGGTACGAAACCCCTAGTGTGTGAGTTTAACTTGCACTTAACCGGTTTTTTAGAAAACATAAATATATGCACTATATCTCTAATAGTGATAAGGTCGCCTTTGCATACCATCTCTATGCGCAAAATTTGTTTATTGTATTTTTTTATTTTGGTATTCTTATTTTTCTTGTAAAATATGTTATTTCCTCTATGTATGCAATAAATAGTTTTATTTATCTATCTAAGGGCACAGGTAAAGAGCGCCTGATTATTAACAATATAGTGCATTTGATCTCTACTCGAGTCTCGAATTGTTTTCATTTTGTCGCTCTAGTAACAAGAATGTTGAATTCCGCTAATTGAATATTGTAAATTGGGTTCCTCCTGCCTAAGCTGCTATAAGCATGCGGGATACAGTGTGAAACTAAAAAGAAATACAATTTATAAAGTATTTCCACTTTCTCACTATTCCGATATGGTAAAGACGAACAGTCTGAACTATTGAAGATACCTGCAGTAAATTTACATTTAAATATCTTCACGCTGTTAGTACTTTAATGGATTTTTCTGGATTCAATTCGGAATTTGAAAATGTCTCCTTAAATAAACACTTTTGTCAGTCAATTTTGTAAAAGCAATTACGTTTTAGCTTCGCGATTATCCCGCTTATAGCAGGACAGGCAGAGTAGCGGATTTCAACCCCGCGCTATACCTCGTTACCTGATCGAAGAAATGAAAATATTTAATATTTAATTTCCACGAGTAGAAACCGAACTGCTTTTACAGTCAAGCGAAAAAAAATTGTGACTTAGCGCCACGAAAGTGGGAAACGGAACTGTCTCAACGAAGATCGGAGTTTCTGATCTGTCATGTGCGGCATACAGCTTAAAGCTAAAATATACTTTTTTCTTTCTTACCTTTTGCCTTAAAAAAGTAGCGTATTAAAAAAATAGTTTGCTGCATAACATACACATATATAAAAACACTTCATTTATAACTTATCGCTCTATTTCGACACATTACACGTTAAACGGTAGAACTCAACGCCGTATTTGATCTCATCAGAGATTTTTTCCCGTCAACTATCAGTTCACTGCAAATAAGCCCTTGTAAGGAAATAAACTACTTTACTTGCTATATATTATAGGAATCTGCCCAACGTAAGATAATCCAATTATTATGCTCCCATAGACGTCCATTTTCACCCATTTACCAAATCGCCTTTAGTAGAACTATTAAATACTTACTTTGTATTATAGCAAAATGCAATACAACTAAATTTCAATGTATAATTTTATGTTTTAAGTTGTCTTGTTTATTATTTACTGAGTAAGAGAGAGAAACTTATTATGAGATACTTCATCTTTCACTTTTCACCTGTTGAAGTACATTGCGTGTTGGATTACGGAGTTCAAGACTTTTTTTTTCGCTTCACGCTGTATCCCGCAGATACTCGTAAATAGCTAGGCAGAGAAAACCTAGTGTTCACTCCATTTATCGCACTTCGCCCGAATTCTAGGCTTTACGTATTGAATGGTGAACTCATTTTTGATCACGCCCTTTTTCTACTTCACGCTATATCCCGCAGTTAGCGGAGTAGGCAGTGGGAAACTGGGAATGAAGTGGTAAGAGACTTCGTTCGTATTAAGACACTCCCGGTCCCCATTTTAAAAAAATATAGGCTCATTGCGTGTTAAGTAGCGGAGACGCGAAACTCAACACTGCGCTTCGTCTCATTACCAGAGCTAGGAATTCAAAATTAGTTTATTTCCTATTTACTTTAATATGTTAATATTATAGAATTTGGTTGAACGGGTTAATCACAGGTAGTACTGATTCAAATTCAAAAAATTTTTTTGTATTGGATAGTCCATTTATCGAGATTGAATGGAGACTATATTGCATCGCTTTAATCGTTTCGATTTAACCCACTATCGAGTTTCCTTGAACCCTAGTTGACCACAGAGGCAAAGCCACAAATAGAGGCTAGTTATAATATGACATATTTAGTACAATGTCGATGGCTGGTGTGAACGGAATTCCCGCACTAAATGGATTATAAACTAAGCTTGTTTGGTTCAAAGAGAAAAGGTGTTGATAACTTGATAGGTATCCTAATTTATAATATTTCATAAAAAATGGTTTGAGTTACATTTGATTTTTACAATTAATGGTATCTAATAAAATACTGTTAAAAATCGGAAGCGGTTATAGTTTTTAAAATACACGATAAATACACACATC